>JAEQML010050642.1:0-47452 GCA_016904865.1 Pissodes strobi | reverse complement strand
TATAGTTAAGAATGTTAAGAGGCTTTAGACAGTTTATAATATAAAAGTTAACTCAGGCTCAGGAGTAAATGTATAATATAGTTAAGATGCTTTAGACAGTATGTATAAAATACGATATAAGATAACTTATATAATTTATGTTGTATATTGAGGACGTAGAATTAGCAATACAGTTAATATTGAAATTGTGGAACATATACTGTGCATATGAACATACAATACTGTTGGAGATGAGACTCAAATTTGTGCAGACTATAATAAGCGCCTTGCAGTAATATTTTTTTCACCACTCTTAAATGGATTTATACTAGTAGGTATATTTGATGTTTGTGGGAAGAAGGTTGTATATGGTAATACCGATGTAATAGGTACTTTTTAACAATTTAGTTGAAATGGTAAAGATAGGCCAAATAATGAGATCTTTACGGAGATTATAGGAATTATTTTCGTTAGTAAGCTCACAGTGCTGATCCAGTTTTCTTAAAACATGTTGTAAGAACCGAAATTCAAATAGTTTTAGAGCAGCCGGACTATGATGATGAAGCTGATAGCACTTTCAAAGCTGAAGACATAGAAACAGCTTTGGACAGTGGCGGATTTGCAGTCTCGGCCGCCCTAGGCCCCAAGCTATCAGCCGCCCCTTACTTTACTGGCCTAGGTACGTAATATAATATTTTTGACATGATTGGGGCCGCCCTAGGCCCGGGCCTTAGGGTAAATCCGCCACTGGCTTTGGATGAAATAGAGAAAGAAGATGCTTCTTTGAAGCCTATTGTGTATCATTTGCAAAATTTTATATAAGTAACAAGATGTGAGGGTTATTATATTGTTACTTTAAAAATACTGTTTACTTGAAGTTCTTAGTTGTAGCTTATATATTCATTATTCCACTCTCCAGAAGTGAATTGCGTAGCACATATTTTAGAGTGAAAGTAACCAAAGCATACTTACTATTTGAAGCACTGTGGGTGATGTAACTTGTTGCAATAGATGCATAGAGTACTGAAGTTCTTTATCAATAGTGAGTCCAGGGATCTCTGCTAGGTTACTCAGAGTGGTTTTAGTATTAAGGTGTATATTTGATGTATGTGTGTGATGTTCTGTTTCTTGAATAAAATATAATTTGTTGTATCAAGGTTGAGTTAATTTATTTGCATTATAGCAGTGTGTCAAGTCGCTGATTACTTTCTCTGTTTCAGTTTTTAAATTATCATAGTTCCAATCACCAATAACATGTTGTGCCATCTGCGTAGATTATGATCTTTTTCAGATACATCTTATGTAAGGTCATTCACAAACAAGTTGAACAGCACTGGTCCTGAGATAGAACCCAAGTATAAAGGTCGATCTTTATACTCGGATAGAACCCTGTGTTACTCCGTTTATATTATATAATAGCTAACCCTAATATTATCATACAGTGTAGAGTGTAGACCATTAAACTAATAGTGTCAAAAATATAATGTTTTAAGATTTGTACCAGCTTTTTCTAAATCGTCCAGGTATCCACAGAACAGGAAAGAAGCATGTATCTCATATGGATAAACTTACAGCTTTCTCACTTGTGTTTCACATCTGCGGTCTTAAAAAATATATGTTTTAGAAAGTAACGTATTTTTATTTTTTGCGCACCGTGTATACTTAATCTGAGTTTTTGTATGGTTAAAATTATTTTTATTTATGCACTAGCTTCCATATAGAATAACATTTTCTGAGAAGCAATTATTAGGCTTTTCCAAATATGCATACGTTTTTGGCCCACACTGTATAAAAGAGTAGTCAGATTTTATTTTATTGTTGTCTATTTTTCTCTAATAAGCTCCTATTATTCATACTCTAAGGATATTTTTCATACAAGATTTAATAATCCCCCGTGTTCTATTTACTTTTGACTTATCCAGGTTTGTTAGAATTCAAAAACAAAAAGCTTGTAAAAAATATTTTCCATTCTTCATTAATAACAATAACCTTGGTAATTTCATAAGAAATAGTTTAGTTTTACTATCCATTTAAAATTTTGAGTTTAAACCCTTTTTTATAAACTCTAAACAAGAACAATAGCCTTGCTCGTACGACTTTACCATATGTACGTTAAGCATTTCGCGCCAAATTTCGCGCGTGGCTACGTCACAAAAAAGCAGCTGTCAGTGAAAAAATTCGGCAGATCGAACCATCCTGTCTTGTTTAAAATTCTTGCGTTTCGCTCACTTCTTGGACGCAAATATCAAACATGACTGATTCCGGCTGCCGGCGTTTTCATGTCGCTATCGGGTCGTCAGCGTGGCGGCGGGAGCACACACACTCGCGTTTTATGTGCGTTTTTTGTGCATCTAGGACACTTGCGTCGACGCTAGCTGCCAAAACGCCAAAATAATAGCATGTGTGTGGGGCGCGTAAAGGACTGTTCATAGTGGGAGCGTCGGACGTCGCGTCGCGTTTAGCGTCGCGTCCTTTAAAAAACAATCCAATGTATTTAAATATACATGCGCAGAGTAGAAGCGCTAATAGGGCGGCGTATCTAGCGTTGTTAACAGCGTTCGTCGAGCGTCAGCGTCGGAAACAATCCGGATTGTTTTTTCCGCGTTTTCAGAACTTTTAGTAGTCAGTCAAGATGACTTCTGAAGAGACAGCCGAGTTATTAATAACCGAAATACATGCAAGACCGGCATTATGGAATACCTATGTGTTGTGGATCTCCTCGGTGTGAGGTTTGGCCACAACTGAGTACATCAAATAATTTTGATACGTTCAATTTTATGTTTTTAACAACGACTCATCATCATCATCATGTTTTTACAGTCGACCGGATAATTAGTGCCGAACATAAGTTATTGACTAGATGACTTAAATTAGGTAAAAAAAAATTGCGGTAGGTATAGCTTTAATTGATAATGAAATTAAACATTTGTTGTTTGTATGACTTTTTGTCCTTAGGGTGTTAAAGGGGTGGGTGCAACCCCAAAACAACAGGTGAAATAAATCTGTTTTACCCAAAATTGGTTACCTACTGTTTTTCCAGACGATGGTTAACCTTTGCCAACAGATAATCAAAGGTTCTGACGGACATTCTTAGATAATTAAAAAATCGATCTGGGGACATCCTTAGCTCGCGATACAAATGATGTATCACCAAATACATGTCCTTCCCTGTTTATAGGGTGAATTCCAACTATTCTTCTCTTTAATCTAAAATATGGTGTCCAATAAGAACATTAACGTACACAAACCAACTGCTTTTCTTGGGGCCATTTTGTAAACTGTATTTTAAACCGCAGTAGAGGACGATGTCATTGACGCTGTCACTATGAATGTCTTGACGCAACGAAACGCTGTGCGACGCTCAACGCGACGCCATATTTTAGATTAAAGAGAAGAATAGTTGGAATTCATCCCATAAACAGGGAAAGACATGTATTTGGTGATACATCATTTGTATCGCGAGCTAAGGATGTCCGCAGATCGATTTTTTAATTATCTAAGAATGTCCGTCAGAACCTTTGATTATCTGTTGGGAAAGGTTAGCCATCGTCTGGAAAAAACAGCAGGTAACCAATTTTGTGAAAAACAGATTTATTTCACCTGTTGTTTTGGAGTTGCTCCCACCCCTTTAACACCCTAAAGACAAAAAATCATACAAATAACAAATGTTTAATTTCATTACCAATTAAAGCTATACCTACCGCAATTTTTTTTATTTAAATTTAAGTCATCTAGTGAATAACTTATGTTCGGCACTAATTATCCGGTCGACTGTAAAAACATGATGATGATGATGAGTCGTTGTTAAAAACACAAAATTGAACGTATCAAAATTATTTTATGAACCCAGTTGTGGCCAAACCTCACACCGAGGAGATCCACAACACATAGGTATTCCATAATGCCGGTCTTGCATGTATTTCGGTTATTAATACCTCGGCTGTCTCTTCAGAAGTCATCTTGACTCACAACTAAACGTCCTGAAAACGCGGAAAAAACAATCCGGATTGTTTCCGACGCTGACGCTCGACGAACGCTGTTTACAACGCTAGACACGCCGCCCTATTAGCGCTTCTACTCTGAACATGTATATTTAAATACATTGGATTGTTTTTTAAAGGACGCGACGCTAAACGCGACGCGACGCCCGACGCTCCCACTATGAACAGTCCTTAAACGTCCTGAAAACGCGGAAAAAACAATTCGGATTGTTTCCGACGCTGACGCTCGACGAACGCTATTTACAACGCTAGACACGCCGCCCTATTAGCGCTTCTACTCTGAGCATATATATTTAAATGCATTGGATTGTTTTTTAAAGGACGCGACGCTAAACGCGACGCGACGCCCGACGCTCCCACTATGAACAGTCCTTAATATACCGGCAGTAATATCAGTATTCAGTTGACAATACAAGTACCTTACTGGTGGTTGACAAAATTAAGCAACATGGTCACGGCACATGTTATATGTGCCGTGACATGGTCACAGCTTACCAAACAATCAGCTATCCAACTCTTAACATTTGAACGATATGCGCATTTCCTCGCGCAGGCCGCCATTCTGGGTTAAAATCTATCAAATTCGACAGTGTTGGCTCGTCGCTCGTGGTCGTGTCAGATGAGTTGTTTGTGTTAACCAGTGTCGTAGTTTCAGTTTAGGTATATATATTTTCTAGTTATAGTAATTAACAGTGTACATACGTTCTTGAACAAACTACTTATTTTATAATATCTATCTGTGCTTGTATGTAATAGAAATGGATAAACCGCGAGGTGGACACGTTTGTGCCGCTAAAAACTGCAGTGCGAAAAGTTATGAATCTAACAAGAAAATAAGTTTTTTTTATATTTCCCAAAGATGCCATTAGGTAAGTTTTTTTGACAAGCATCTTAAAAATGATGTGCTATTGTAGCCTAGAAATATATTTCATTAATGTAAGCATAGCTGTTTTTACTGGAATGTAAGTAATTTTGAATGTAATACTTCTTACTATGATATTGTTTATCCTTAAATGAAGATTATGTTACAAATTGCCTTAAACAAATTAATTGTTTTAGTAGTTATTTGTGTTTTTAGAGCGTAAAGTAACGGATTGCCGCTTGAGAAAGAATATTACCGCGGAGCGCGTTATCCTTTCGAAAATGGCAATCTTACTTCCCGCTCAAAAAATACACAGAACTTTTTCTATAGCCGCATTTTTTTAAATTAAATGCCCATTTTTCTCTCTACTTATTCTGAAATTTGCAAATGACATGTCATTTTTCGCATATTATATTCGGGCATATTTAGAGCAGGAGTGCCAGCATCCATTGTAACAAATGCACGACTGTCATTTATTTATAATTTTGGTTGGCGTCACTATCCATAGCACACTCGACGGAAAAAGTGAGAATATTCTTTTCCCTTTAGAGCATAAAATAAGGATGCCGCGGCGTTCGTCGATTTTGCGATTTCATTTGAAATTACTAATCAGTTATTTTGCGCACGGCTGTAGAAAAAACAATTATTGTACAGGGTGGCACGTTTAAGAGGGGCCTATAACTTAACTCGAAAACGATGGGGGTTGCAAAAAAAATTAAGTACAAAAGTTGTTCCTAGTAAAATAATGTTTATTTTTTTATATTTTTTAATCGACACTTTTTTATATACAGGGTGATCAAACAAAGTTTTTTTATTTTCAATGAAACACCCTATATTTTATTACATTTTTGGTTCTATTTAAAATTCTAAGCATATTTGATGTATGATGTTATACCTCTAGAGTTAGTAGGTACTTTCACAGCTATAAACAGTTAAAAATCGGTACTTTGGTTACTTTTCACCCTGGTATCAAGTATACCATTAGAGATTGAGCAAACTGAATTCCACATTCCTATCTTAACTTTTCAAGAGCTATCTGACGGTACTAACTGGCAGGTGGTACAATGGGTACCAAATAGACGCCACTAAAACTCACCGGATCCTGGCCTATCAGGTCGGCACCCTCGGTCTTGTTACGAAGGTGACGATCAGGTGATGGGTCCGCCCACGCGACGTCAGACTTTGACTTTAGAGGTTAGCGGTAAACACAACGTTTTTGTTTACATTTTGTCAAGATGTGTAATTTTAACGATTTCTCCGTGAATTTGCATTATTTATGAATATTTTTAGTCTAGTTACTTTCTAGAGACATATTTATTTAGTGTGTTCAAGTATTCTCCGAGAAATAGGACTCAAGGAAATACTATTACAACGAGAATAATTTAAGACTGTTTTGGTAAGTTCATTTCTAATGTATAGATTATAGATTTGTTTTCAGATTTAATGCTATTAAAGTAATATTTCAAAATAATTTCAACTACTTACTTAAAAGTTTGTTCGAGTTAATTGATACTAGGTAATAAGTCTACTAATAGTACTGTTTTTTTCTGATTTGCAGGTACAAAGTGGATATAATCTCATATTCTTTAGTGCTTGAAGCAATACATAAAGATGAATATCTTGAAAAAAATATGTCTTAGGCATACCTAGATCTATATAATATCAAGCGAAGACTGTTCTGACAGAATTTCCACCCATATTGTAATGGATTTAGACCATACAAAGAGACAGTCTCATACAAAAAGGGCATATAGGAAATGAAAACAAGTATCGAAGCTTATAATCAGTCTGCTTGTAAAGAAAGCAGCTGTAGTCATTGACATCTTACATTTTAGTATCTATATATACTTGGAAAGGTAACTAACATTGTATACATAATCAGAAAATATTTTTGTTACACCTATGTGCTTTGACAAGTTAATTTTTGTATATATTCTTAAGTAGAATGTATACAGTATTAATTTATTTCAGGATATGCACTTACAGAGATGATATAACCCATAGAACCATCCATAGAAGCACAAACAAACTTTATAAGTGGGAAAAAACATTTGAAATTCCTGTTTTTCACAGAGACGAGGAGGACTAAAATGTCCCTCCAGAAAGAAGCACTCTTTTGCAAGATCTTAGATAAGTAACTTACATGAAGAGAAATTATTTTTATATAGGTGTACCTTCTTTAATATTGTTAAGAAACTATTTATTTTTGTAAGACTTGATACTTGATTTTTTCATATTATTATGTAATAAAACATCTATTGTGATAATATTGTTAATTATTTTCTGTATTATTTTGACATCAAATTATTATGCACTATAATAAGCATTTGCCCATAACATTTTTTTTAATGAATGGAATGATAATCTAGAGAATATCATTATTGTTTCACGCATATTTTACATGGCACACAAGTGTGGCATAAAATATACCTACCTAGGTAAATCATTATGGAAAAAATACACTAGATATTTTGAAAATCCAATTTAATTTAAGAAATCCGCAGTTTCGATTATCGATATATCAAATTCACATATTTTTTAAAATAAGAAAAGTACAATATTTACTTAAAAACTATAAATGTAACTATTATTGTTTCATGCACCTTAAAATAAATATAGCATGTCATTTTATAAAAAATATATATTAACTTGTTGACAATGCAACGTACTTATCATAAGTCTCATCATTCAGGGATCTCAAAAAGTTTGAAATTGATTCGATTTCAATTTCCCTTTTCATTCTTTTATCTACTGGTGCTGCACATTGACTTTCACATCTTTTTTCCCTTTATGAACTTCTCAATTTCTTCGTTATGGTCATTCTTAATATTTGATAGTTGTTCTTCTGCAAGCATTTCAGCAACATCACCTAAAACAAAATTGCTTCCTGTCCATTGCTCATACAAACATACCAAATGTATGTGTTTACACATCATAGTTTTTACAGAATACTGTGAGCCCTCACACCTGTAGCGATGAATGCAATCCTTGCATACTTTATAATATAATGTTTTGCATTCTGTCTCACATAATAATTCATTATAAGAAACATTATAATAATATTCACCTTTTGAAGACTTTATTACCTGAAATTCTCCAAATCCTACCTGTTTTACCTCAGTTCTGTTCATTGTTTCGGCAATTTTGTGTGCTCCTCCTCGTCTATGTGAAAAACAGGAAGTTCAAATGTTTTTTTCCCACTTGTAAAATTTATTTGTGCTGCTGTGGATGGTTCTATGGAGCGCATATCCTGCAATAAATTAATACTGTATAAAATACAATAAATACATTCTACTTAATAAGAATACATACAAAAATTAACTCGTCAGAGCACATAGGTGTAACAAAAATATTTTTTGATTATGCATAAATATAAATTATAACAATGTTAGTTACCTTTCCAAGTATATATAGATACTAAAATGTAAGATGTCAATGACTACAGTTGCTTTCCTCACAAGCATACTGATTATAAGCTTCGATACTTGTTTTCATTTCCTCCATTGTACCTATATGCCCTCTTTGTATGAGACCATCTCTTTGTATGGTCTAAATACATTACAATCTGGGGGGAAATTCTGTCAGAACAGTCTTCGTTTGATATTATATGGATCTAGGTATGCCCAAGACATATTTTTCAAGATATCCATCTTTATTGTCTGGCCTCAAGCACTAAATAATATAAGATTATATCCACTTTGTACCTGGCATACCTGCAAATCAGAAAAAAAACAGTACTATTAGTAGACTTAATACTATAAATTAACTCGAACAAACTTTTAAGTAAGTAGTTGAAATTATTTGGAAGTATTACTTTAATAGTATTAAATCTGAAAACAAATCTATAATCTATACATTAGAAATGAACTTACCAAAACAGTCTTAAATTATTCTCGATGTAATAGTATTTCCTTGAGTCCTATTTTTCGGAGAATACTTGAACACACTAAATAAATATGTCTCTAGAAAGTAACTAGACTAAAAATATTCATAAATAATGCAAATTCAGGGAGAAATCGTTAAAATTAAACACCTTACACCTCTTGACAAAAAGTAAACATCGTTGTTTATTTACCGCTAATCTCTAAAAGTTAAACTGTCACGTCGCGTGGGTGGACCCATCACCCGATTGGCCAGGATCCTACAGGCTTTGCAGTATCCATTTCGAGCCAAAAATGTTTACCAACAGCCAGTTTTGTCGTTTAAACCACAATGCAAAACCTACGCTTTTTAGAGCATTCGAGGGATCCTCAAAAAATGATCACTCCTATTGTTCTTGGGAGCCCGTTATTTTGCAAAAACCAGAAGTTTCTTCCAAGAAGATTAAAATTATTGGGAACGTGCTCATTACTCCAGGTAAATATTCTAGTATAGTAGCCGTAATAAAAAAAAGAGATTTGATAACAAACCTATGTTATACCTTAAATAGTTATTTTTGTAAAATAAATCAATATTTCTATGATTTCAGTGGTTTATATTTTCTTTCTTCCCGCTTAAGACAGTATCTTATAAAAAAAAACTAAGTATAGGTATATACCTATATTTAAAACAAAAAGTTGATATCTATTTTTTTTTCTTCGGCGAGAATGTAGGTACACAAATATACAAATAAAAATTAACTAAAACCGTTGATTGCATCCAATCAACGATAAAACTAAAAAAAAAATAAGATATAATATCAAAACTCCAATCCTGTCTATTTAAAATTGAAAACTCCTTATCCCGGCCCTGTGTTTTAACCCGAAATGGCGTCGGCGACGTCAGATTTTTATTTTCACTTTGACAGGAGAGTCGGCTAGCTGATTGTTTGGTAAGCTGTGACATGGTATTACAGAGACAATTGTTTGACATTTTAAAAAAAGTCATTTCAAACTGACATGTTTTCATTAACACGAGTTTTTATGTGAAAAAATGAGTTTCTCAAGTGAAAACAGATTCAATCAATTTCAGCTGGAAAGAAAATATAAATTAGAAAGAGATACTTCGCCGGAAGATTTATAAAAAATTCTAAAGATTGCGGATACAACATGAAGGAAGAAATGGTGAAGATTATAAAAAATATCAAGTATAAAGTCTTTATGGAATACAACTGCCCAAATGGCTCAAGATGAATATCATAAGGAATTTGACAGGGAAATTGATCTTTTTAAATATATTATATTCAAATCAACTCGCTTGGACAGAGATGCGAAACGTCGGCAACTGCAAGCAGCACCAGAAAAGAGGAAGATAAGTTCAAAAGCATTCACATTGAATAACTTTTAAAAATGGCGGAATGTTACGAAGAGAACAATCCAGACGGGTTTTACAGAAGATTTTTTTCACATTTGCTCCTTTGAAGTTGCCTGGGGCGGTAATGAAGCTGCAAATTGCAAAATACATTAGTTTCAAAAGGAACTTGACCTTAAAGGTGATTTCTCTGGACGAGTTGAATATAATCCAATATTCTCGAAGACTTCACAAGGACGGCTGGTAAAACGCAAGACTAACGAACGTGTGTGTCAAGTCCGTCTATATTTGAAGCTTATGGAAAAAAATATCAACCAATCCCAGCCTAACAACAGAGAGACTATTTTTGACTGTCAATCTCAATTGGAAATAAGGAGTAGGTATGGTATAAAAACATGCCTTTGGGAATTAACAGAATATCAAAGTGAACAAACCTATCTGCGGAAAAATTTGGCCTGGGCACTAAAAAGTGTGATTACAAACCATTCCCACCGATCGTCTGCAATCTCTATGTTGGCGTTGGCAAGAAAAGGAGTTGGTGACCAAGAACTTATTAAACTTACAGGTCATTCCAGTACCAACTCTTTAAAGCAGCTAAACCCGGAGCACCACTTAAAACTTATTGAAACTCTTCGAGAAGAGGTCTCGGCTTCTACTACCAGTGCAACCCAGGTCCAGATGTAAGCAAATTCTGCTATAGTTGAAAAAAATAACGCGCATCAACTACAATAATTGTAATTTTTACATAAATAAATAGTTTTTTTACGTTTCTTATTACTGGATTTGTTAAAAATTTAAATTAAAGTTGTTTAACAACATACGTTTTTTATTATTTATTCTCACTCTCGTAAAATAGTCATGTCAAATACCACTCGAAAAAAAATTATGTCTGCAATATTTTCTCCTGGCTTATTCAAGCAACAAACACTGCTGGTGATGCGCGCACAAGCCAAGAACTCTTCAGGCGTGGGAATGCTTTTTGCAAACTGTATTTATCCGCTAATCTGCATTACAGGTTTGATCTAAACATGCGCAGTTTGTGTGGCGGTTCACTTTCTTTCAATTGTCGTCCGTATACCTATCATTTTTACCTTAGCAATTCCTACTTCTAATTCTAAATTAGCTAAACGCTTTCCTATACAAGTCCTTGGTCCAAATCCAAATGGCAAATAGACAAACGGATGTACGTTTTTATGGGATAGGTCGTCATGGGTTGTCCTAAGCCACCTTTCTGGAATGAATTGGGAAGCCTTTTTAAAATATTTTTCGTCAAAACACGGTATAATATTGACAGCTAGGACATCGGTCTGGAAATAAATTAATACAAGTTTTAGTATTAGCATAACGCAAGAAAAACGTTTTTAATTTGTGTTAAATATATTAAAACCTTAAGATGCGTATCCACCAAAACATCATTGGGAGCAAACGTTTGTAATTGTTTGCAATTCTATTGTTGACACTCGTCGCCACCAGCCAATTATTCGCAAACAGCTGTACCAGAAAAGCAAAGCGCACACATAAGCGACAAATCCCTTTGATGTACCGACACCGCTCGGAACACGACCAAATGATTGCAAACATTTGCGAATGCGCGTGATATACGTCTCCACCAAACAAGTAGTAAGTTTGCAAATATTTGCCAACAATCACGAACATTTTGCGCGCTTGGTAGTTACGCACCTTTAGGTTCAATTTATGACTTGTGTACCAAAAAAAAACAAAAGACACTCGTTTAGATTTTATAAAAGAATAAATAAAAATATTGAGCAAAGTTTAAAATTGCCCACACAGAAGCATATACTTTTAAACTCCTCTTTTTTGATGTGTAAACATCTTACGCGGCGGTATGAGGGTAAATCTCGGTAAATGGGACGGAAATGTAGGGACGGAAATATGGGGACGGAAATGTGAGGACGGAATGTGTAAACCGATGTGACATCATAACCCGTGCGCATTGAGGAGCAAGCTAATCCAGAGCGGCCGCGATTGCAACGACTCAAATGACGCTTCTAAAAAGCTAGCAGCTAGGGCGGTATTAGATTTTCATTATTTTTTATTCGTCTTGTATTTGGATCCATAGCACAGCTTATTTTTAGTAGACGGTTGAATTTAAAATTAATTGTCGCTTCACAATCCACGACAAATTCGTCCGAAGCCACGGCTATCGTCCTAGAAATGTCCGGAAATTTCGGATTTTTATACAATTTTGCCATTTAAAATCGTTTTTAAACGGATTTTAGACGATAAAAAAGCATATTTTAAATTAAACGTGTTACATAACAATTTAGCACGAATATGTAACAGATAGAAGTCAAATAAAGTCAATGATTCCACCCTTAATACCTTGCGACTAATTTCCTATTTCGGCGTAAATATACCTTAAAAGTATTGTTGGCTGCCTACGGACGAGTGTAATATCGAAATGTTTAATAAAAGGTTATTCTTGGAACGTTGCCAGATGTTTAATTGGCAAAGTGGTCGCCCTGTAATTTTTACGTGGTTGCGATTTAGGCCAACAGGAAAATACATAATTAATTGATGTGCTATCGTCAGTTTTGATTAAACGACTATTTTTCGCTTTCGCGTTAAAAATACGCAGTCAAGATATGTTATTAAATGCGTATATTCCCTAACTTGGCAACGTCGCTCGAACTGCTTCGCAGTATTAAACGGGTCTAGCTTAAGTCCGATTCCGATTGATCACCGATTTATGCGTCGAACAGATTCGGTGTTAGAGTTTTAAATGGCAGCCGTTCGGAATGAATTGGTTTCTGTTGTCTGGTCATTGTTTATGATGGATTTATCGTTGGATTTCTTTGTTCTGCCAGCAATGTATAATATCATACAGCCTTAGATACGTTTCATTGCATATCGTAGATGTTAGTAAAATTGGCGACATCGGCTGCTGTAGTTTGCGTATCAGTACAGGACAGTGTGGAACGGGCTTATGGTTCGAGTTTTTTCCTAGCTTTTTAACATCGAATTTCACGAGCTAGTTGCTGGTTTTTGGCTCGATATCGTCCTCTTTCTTCGGCAAACCTTCTTAGGAGGTAATGCGTATATGTGTCTGATAAAAGTTTAAGATTTTTTAATTCACCCTGAAGGGGAGTATATACTTTTTCGGGCGATAGAGAGTGGCGTAGTTACTAGGTTGCTGTAGAGAAATTATTTGACTGGATTGGATGGATTTTTGCCTAAAGTCAAGATTTTGGATTTGTAACTCGCCACGTGCAGTGTATTCTGGAACAAAGTACGCCGTTTCCTTCTTCGAGGAATGTTTGTAGAAGAGAGCGTTTGCTCCCCAATTCGTCATTACCATCGAAAAACCCTACGTAGTTAGGTATATAAATATACATATCTTATATTTTGTACATTCTCATTTATTTTCTGTACAGGGGGGATTTATTTTATCAGAGTAGAAGTAATTTCATTATAGTTTTATAACGGGTCTCAGAGGGGATTGAAATACTGCACAATATTGCTATATAGAGTGTTACTTTTGAAAATTTATTAATTCTTGCACGTATATCATGCAATATCATCAAACAAAAGATAATTTAGGCCTGGAACAGGCAAAGCATGATTTATTTATACTCATTATTTTTACAAGAAGTCATATTCTGGGGAAAATAAGCGTAATGAATAATAGTTCATGATACCGTTCTCGTATCATATTGTAGCCGAACACTCATAGCTGATTATTTGTCTTTATGGGCACCCGTAGTGTATAATAGGGTATAATGTTGTATAAGGTGGTATATATTCTTTGATAAATCTAATTTCTGCTTTAAATTTTGCTTATAAGAACTTGTAAAGTCGTACATAAGCTTTGTAAATTTAGATTTCATATTAACGTCATAAATAGACAAGCTTTGTTCTTGCCTGAGGGTCTAAACTCTTATAAGAGCAGACAGTGGTGATATTATTAGTCAGTTTTCTTAGTATTTGATGTCTATCACCTGTAGGGTGATATGATATTGGTTATATTATGACCTTGCATTTTGGCAAGACGACTAATATTATTATTTTTAAAAACTCTCATTATTATTTTTAAATACTCATTGAATTGAGAGTGTTCTGAAAGGGGAGCTGCTTGAAATTGCAGTAAGTGAATGCATACTTAGCGCTTGTTCACTTTCAGGTTTTTTTTTTGTACGGGAGCCAATTTTTTTTCTTTGTACGGGAGCCAGTTTTTCCGGGGAGTCATTTTTGTTGGAAGCCAACTTTACCAGGAGCTATTCTGGCTGGAGCTATTGTTGCTTGGAGTTGTGTATCTGGAGCAAGCTATTTTTGGTTTGGAGCGAGCTTTGCTTGAAGAGAGATTGAGTAGCTAACCAAGTAGCTGTCAGTCAGTACGATTGGTTGTGGTTTATTGGTACCAACTGTAGCCATAGAGGTATGGGGATTACCTCAAATGCCACTGAGAGTTTATGGTCCCAAGGTGCATAGCTGTAGTCCGCCTGCAGAAGGCCGTAGGTGTCATCGGCGAAGACCAGTTAAGATAAGTTTAGGTTTTAATGGTGATCGGTTTACCTAATGTTGTTGGCGTGTTATTAG
Organism: Pissodes strobi; assembly: GCA_016904865.1. NCBI lineage: Eukaryota > Metazoa > Arthropoda > Insecta > Coleoptera > Curculionidae > Pissodes > Pissodes strobi. The sequence continues at coordinate 32,824 of JAEQML010050642.1, read as the reverse complement.
TATTTTCCAGGGTGTAGTAAATTGCATGTATTTTTTATTTCTTTCTGCGAGATATTGATATTATTTTTGGAACTGATTAGGTGCAAGCAAAGCTTATCAAGGCGTATATAAATAACTGCGATATTTACTAGTGTGATTTAATTAATGCTCATAGTTTTATGCTACATTTAATTATTCTTACAATTTAATTTATATTGTGGTAGATGATCAACATTGTCGTTCTGATTTGTTGAATATTCAGTTTAAATAATTTTTTCTTCAAACGTCAGTAAATCCGTCATTACTCGACTGTGTAGGCGGCCGTGAAGTTTCGTTTTTCCTCCGCCGGAGCTTTACTTTTCACTTTTCCGCCGGCGGAGGTAAAAGTGTTGTCATAGCAACATAGATACAATACAAACAGACAACAAAATAAGCGTCAACAACTCAAGATTTATGAAACTACAATTTGTATTTATCATTCAATTTGTGACTGCATTTCTAAAAATCACTAATTTAGGAACAAATTGGTTATTATTTAATCGAACTTACTCAATAACTGCTTATCAATACGGAATTAAAACGCAATCGGAGACGCAATCTTAAAAAAATAATTATTGTTGACAGTGTCCACTGACAGCTTTATGTTACATTACTATAGCAACAACCTGTGCCTATTCACTGACACCGGTCTAAGCCGCCTAGCGAACCCACTTATCTTTAATAATAATTAGAAGTTATTACTATTAAAAAGGTATGCTTTTGCATTGATTTGTCGACATTTGAAGAAAAAACAGCATATTTTATTTGGAGGAAAAGTTACTTTTCATGGCTTGCTCTCTATTACCAGCCTCACTCCGTTCGGCTGTTAAACACGAGCGCGCCATGAAAAGTATCACTTTTCCTCCATATAAAATAATATACAATTACATAACGGTATCTCTTAAACTGAATATTTAAGGTTTATTTATGTACAACTGCGACACGTATACCATGGTACACGCGCAACGGAGTTAATAGTAATAAGTATTATCCTGATAACTTTAAATTATTAGTTGATGTGACGATAGATACCTTATGCATATTGCCCTTATTTTTAATTAGTTGGAATTGTTTTTTTTGATCTTCTGTAATCATTTATTACGTCATACTGTTACATCTGATATGATCTAGTTCAATATTCGTGAGCATATATCAAGTTATTAAGTGTTTCCAAGTGAGATATTTTACCTTTTGTTATATATTTATATCATTTTGTTTATTGCAAGAAATATGACAACACGTTGTCGTCTAACATAACGAACGCCAATAAATTTAAACCTGCACGAACGTGACCGTCTTTTATTTGCTCTGAAATGTCTCAATCCAACCAGTGTAGTTGATAGTAGTTGATTTGAAAACGCCCTTGCGTAGCGGATAATCGTCGACTTTGGATCGCCCTTATGGATTCTTGAGACCGAGGATCTTCCTGTTTGGATCTGCGGATTTGGATACTTCAAACTGGTGGCGCCCTGGTCAAGAGTAAGTAATTGACCCACTCCCACGCCGACGAGCAAGTCGGAGCACACATGTTGCGCTGGCCGCATCCTTAAGGGTAGGTATCATCTTATTCCGAGTCTTATTCATTATATCTCGCTAACACATTTAAAAGGGTTTTACGCGCAACAAACGAACTGTCAAAAATGTTATTCAGATACCCAAATGTTTAAAACAATATTGAGTCATGGACCTCTTCTAAAATTTGCAAAATTTGGTTATTAACTTTCCCAAATCAGAGGATGCCGCCCCAAGATGACTAGCTGGTAGTGAATAAGCTGGGTCCATCGGTTGATGTTATTCCTGGTTGCATTAGATTTTCGTGTCGAATTTGTGCAGTGAATTAATCTACTCCGATTGACGCTGCCAGTAAGTATTATTAAAGAACTAATATTATAAATGCGAATGTGTTTATCTGCTTCTTACGCTTTCACGCATAAACTACTCAACCGATCATCATAAAATTTTGTACAGATATTTTCAAGAGTATAGCAAAGAACATAGGACACTTTTAGCTTTTTCCCGCGGCTTCGCTCGCGGATTTTTACGGGTTAGTTTTAATCCTATTTTTTATTTTCTTGAGGTTATATTTGTAAAAAGTTTTTCTTGATTTTGGGCATGCCTTGGGTTAGTATTTGCTCGTTGCGCCCCTGTAGCGAGCGAAGCGAGCGGATGGCTATGCGTGAAGTGTAACATTAGACATTCTAATGTAAAAGTTACAAATGCAAACATTAAACAACAACGTACGTCAGGCGGTCCCTGTGAAGGGAATGTGTTTTGCAGGGTATCTGTAACCGTTGATGTAAAACGTGTTCTTTATAACGCCAGAATATAAGCAACCAATTCCAAATAAGTGGTTTCCTATATTCAGGCGTTACGCGGCCTAAGGTGACAATAGATTTTCATGTTGATAATGTCGATATGGGATATGTTTACACATCAGTGTCTCGAGTACTAGCAGACGCACTCAATGTTTTTTTACTTGAGTTATGTCGCATTATTTTAGTACATACATGGCAAAATCATTGGTTTATTTTTTCTACTGCATTTACTAAGTAATAAATCGACTTTCTACTTACTGAATTTACCTGTGTTATTTAATTACTCGATTACCTAACTACCTACCTGTGCTCCGGAAGGGAAGATAAACTAAAAATAGAGACAGTAAATACAGTTGATTTAATTTATTTGCCCCCCCCCCCCCCTAATCTCCAGCATTGAGCTAGGGCACATTTTTTTTTCACTGTCCTAACAGTTGGTATGGACTTACGCATCCTTTAGTGATCAATTTTAAATTTAACTTAGAATTTTATTCACTACCAGTTTCTCTAATTCTGGAGTGAAGCTTTTGCGCCTTGGAAAAATTAGAAAGCAGAAAAAGTGTAACATGTTTCAACCCCAAATATTCTAAATTGTTTACAAGAGTTTTATAAACCTTATATTTTAAAGTACCCGAAAAGAAAAAATTAACCGGATTGCTTGCTGGTAAGTTATCTAAGCATTTATAATTTTTTGTGGATGCTATTTTAATAATTTATATGGTTCTAATTCTTGTCTTTCTAATATTTTAGTTTTTATTGGAGTTAAGAAGGAATTAATTAAGTATTTCTATTATGCTGTAAATTGGACAAGTATTATTAGTTAAATAAATATAACAATTTCGTTTTTAAATTCAACGCTCATAATAAATTGTAGTTAACAGGACCATATTAAGAAATCCATAAGATCAGTGAGGATGACTTTAAGTGACAAAACATGGATATACAGTTTTAGCAAAATGTGTTTCGGTAATAGGAGTAACAACGCCTCAGAGTGACGTAAAAACAGAACAAGTTCCTTTAAAAAAATCAACGTGACGTCGTATTTAAAAACAAATTACGGCAGCTTAGAAAGCATAAAAAGTACCTTGCGAAAGGGTAATTTGTTTTTCAAAAGGTCCAAAAATAAAGCTAAAAATAAATCAAATCTGAATTCCGATTATCTTAATTATGCCTTTTTGTCCGAAGCGACCATCATAGTGGCTCTAGTTCACCGCCAAGGGATTAACCAAGTTCATATGCAGTCTCTATCGCCCTTCGAGCGATAGAGCCTACAAATCTTTTTTACAACACTAGCTACGACTTTTGATTCAATATACGTCGATCACCCAAATTCAGAAATAATCTAAACTAAAACAGAGTTTTATCCACAATACGGAAACAGAATTTTTGCACTCGACGCGCGTTTCGCTAACCATGTTAGCATCATCAGGAGATGATTAAAACATCATCATCATCTCCTGATGATGCTAACATGGTTAGCGAAACGCGCGTCGAGTGCAAAAATTCCGTTTCTATATTGTGGATAAAACTCTGTTTTAGTGCATGTTACATGTTCAATGCCCACAACACCAACTGGCTCAAACAACACAACAAGACCGACAACGAATTTACCACTCATTCCCTAGGTGAAGCATTTTCCATTTGCTGCAGACTTACTCAACTTGTAGACGAACCAACTCCGATCTCAGAGAGAGGCGAATTTACCGCTCTCCTGGATCTTTTTCTAACCGCAAATCCTGACCAGTACTCAATTACAATGCCTTGTGACCTGCCATTCCTACAGCAAGGTCCGCCATTACCTCGTAAAATCTGACATTGCAATTGTGCAAACTGGGACGATCTAGGCGAGTTCTACCTAGATTTTCCTTGGCTAGACTTTGCTTTGACAGTGACGACCCGTCAGTCTGCTGCGAAAAGATTACGCAAGTAATCTCCTCAGAAATGGAAGCATACATCCCAAATTTCATTAAGTTACCGTCGAAAGGAAAGCCTAGAAGATGCGAAAGAGCTGTAGGTACGAAGTAGCAAGCCTACAAGTATTAGCTGCAAAATCAGACCGCTGAAAATCGCAATATTTTGCCGAAGCGGGAAACGAATGTAAACGTGTGATTGACGAAACTAAGGACAAACACATTCAAAGGATCAGAAATAAACTTTTGCAATGCCCCAGTGGCTCCAGGAATTTCTGGTCGGTAGCAAAGGCAGTAAGTAATAACTTTACAAAAATGTCTCTCCCACCTTTGACAGACGAACGCGGCATCACGGCGACTACAGCCAAGGAAAAAGAAAACATGCTCGTCAAAATGTTTTCAACGCACTCTACCTTAAACGTCCCCCAAGGCAAGGCTCTCCCCACCATATTCAACACTACCATGGCAGAAGTTAAGATTCATCACCGTGATATTCGTAAAATCCTCAAATAACTAGATACGCAAAAGGCATCAGGACTGGACAGAATACCTGCCATCTTTTAAAGAACTGTGCCAACGAACTAACACCCATTTTTTCCAGCCTTTTTCTCTTTCTTACCGAAAAGGAATTTACCCATCTTCTTGGAAAGTCGTTCGAGTGCAACCTGTTCCAAAAAAGGCAAAGGAACCACGCCCTAAAACTATCGCCCAATTGCCTTGCTTCCAATAATCTCCAAAGTCATGGAACGTGTAGTCAATCAGCAACTATTCATGTACCTTGATACCAACAGAAAATTAGCGATAACCAATACGGCTTTCGCAAACAGAGATCGACAGGAGATATATTGGCCTATCTCACTCATATATGGAGTAGGGCAATTGAGAACTACGGAGAATCTCGAGCGATTGCGTTGGATAACTCAAAGGCATTCGACAGAGTTTGGCATGACGTATTGCTCAACAAACTGCCGTCCGTCGGCTTGGCATAACGTATTGCTCAACAACCTGCCGTCCGTCGGACTGCCAACCTCTCTCTGCAGCTGGCTTGCCTTGCCAGTTTCTTTAAGAATCGATCTCTGCACGTTGCAGTTGATGCACACATTTCAGACACATTCACCATTAACGTGGGCGTGCCTTAGGGCGCAACACTTTCACCAACTGTGTTCCTCATCTATATTAATGACCTGCTGCACAAAACACACAAAAACTGCCAATATCAAAGATTTTCTAACAAACTAAACAATCGTTTGGATGGTCCAGAAGACACATTCGAAACATTGGAAAAAAGTGGAATTTATGAAATTGGATGTATGGACTGTAATCAAAATATGTTGGGCAAACTAGAAGATCTATACAAACGAGATTCAAAGAGCACATAGCTCATTTAAAATATATTAGAACAGAGAAATCAAGTGTTGCCGAGCATGCTTTTGAAAATAATCCCAGAATAACAAGGAAAAATTTAAAATTAATCCATATTATATCTGATAAGAGATTATTAGACGTATACGACAGTATGGAAACTATTAAAAGTAAGAATAGTTTAAATAGAGATAGAGGGCCTATTGTATTGGTTGATCGAGCGTGACTGGTAGGATCTGAGGATTGGTTGTTTTTGGTTCCGCTTGATTAAGCAAACAGTTAGTATAACATCGATTTAGCTAGATTGTAAGTTTAGTTTTAATCATCTCCTGATGATGCTAACATGGTTAGCGAAACGCACGTTGAGTGCAAAAATTCTGTTTCCGTATTGAGGATAAAACTGTGTTGTAGTTCGATTATTTTCGGAAATATTCGGAATCTGTTTATTTTCCAAATCGATGTTCTGTTGAGCAGTTGAGCACTAGATTGCGCAACTTTGCTACCGTCTTCGTATCCCATACGGTTTTCGAGATCCCCATACATGGACTCGAATTTGTGGCATCCTGCATAATATTATTTTTACTCATTATTCGAATATCTGGTATTTTATTTAATTGTACAAATGAGTGAAAACAAACATGTCTAATTCCTACTTATAAGTTGGTATATGCGCGCTGCAGAATAGTTCTGTGCATGAGAGTTTAATGTTTTGGCCTCTATTTTGCATAGGAATAGTTTGAATATAATTTGTTGTAGGATGAACAAAAGATATGTTGAGGAATGCTCGGCTAATTTTGATCCAAATCCAAATATACCAGATTATGAAAGAAGCGTTTTAGAAAGGTTAGTCAAGATTGACAAAAAAGTAGCATTTGCAATGTCTACTGATATGCTTATCGCTGGAATTGACACGGTAAGTATAGAAAGTGAATTGAGAAGTCAACATAAAATTATTCCTCTTATCAGTTTATCAGAACATCTCATTAAGCCATGGGCACAAAACAACTACAGAAATAAGAGGTTTTAGTCAAATTTATTATAAATTGCTTGGCTTCTCAGACAGGCGTAGAGTTATGTTTATATTTAAATATTAACTATACTTTGCTAAATACTAACATTTCGTTGTAACAGATAATTGTTTCGCTGAAAGATTCATATTTCAGATAATGTTTGAAGACTTCAAAGACTAATTGAATTTATTTAAATTCTAGACAGGAAGAACTATGGGTAGTGCGTTATATTTTTTAGCAAAAAATCCTGAAAAGCAAGAAAAACTGCGAAACGAATTGAAAGCATATATGCCAAGTAAGGATTCTTCCGTTACAAAAGAGATGCTTAAGCAATTGCAATACCTAAAGGCTGTAGTGAAAGAAACCACACGGCTTGCACCAATTGCCGTAGGAAGCTTAAGAGCAACCGTAAAAGATTTAGTACTTTCCGGATATCAAATTCCCAAAGGGGTAAGTATCATCAAGAGCTTTATTCACTAAAATAACTATACAAAACGAGCTTTTTATTATGTTAATGCCATTACGTTACCCTGCAAACTAATCATTTGAGTTTTTGACAAAAATGACGGTCTGATCTTCCGCAGATATACCTACAACTTTTAACTTTCCATACCCTATAATATAAAAGGTGCGGTATTAAGATATGCCCTTTTTGAAACCCTCATTCAGATCTGGCGATTTGAAAGGTCGAAATTGACCAAAAGCTCTCGGATCTTGGCGCGTGTTGACATGCCTGCTACGATAATTTAGAAGGAATACCAACCACAATGGCAAGTACAAAATGTATCTACATTAAACCTATTATCTCAGGTTGGTAATCGCCCGAATACACATCATTTGCTAGTCGTTAAATAAGTTGCGACAACGATTCTACTTGTGTCGTAACCAAGAGTGAAAAACCTGATGTGGGACATGAGACATGGGGCTGAATTATACCAACAACCTGGCCTGGATCACAGCTTATTCACTACCAGCTAGTCATCTCTATGGGAATTGGAAAGTTGGAGTGTCGGGCACTGCGCCTACCTGGCAGTGCCCTGAGCGGTTCAGTTCCTCAGTTGAATTTAAAATGAATTTTCGATTCAAAATCCACAACAAATTCGTCCGAAGACACGGCTATCGCCCTATAAAAGTCCGGAAATTTCAGATTTTTATACAATTTTGCCATTTAAAATCGTTTTTAAACTGATTTTAGACTATAAAAAAGCATATTTTAAATTAAACGAACTGTCAAAGGTATTATTCAAATGCCCAGACGCTTAACAATATTGAGTCATGACCCTCTTCTAAAATTTGCAAAATTTGATTATCGACTTTTCCAAATCAAAGGATGCCGCAGCTGGTAGTGAATAAGCTGTGCCTGGACCATGCAGATTTCAACTACTGAAAGGCACCAGTCGGGTTCAAAAGTGATCGATGGCCGTGGTTGAGAACACATGATGAAGTGTAGGTGCAGACCAGATTGGCCGTGTAAGCGACGGTTAAGTAGAGGACGAGTGCTGAAACGTTTCAATGATGTCCTATCTGTCATAGTTCAAATTTTCCGATGCCAGAACTGGAAAATTGAAGTTCAATTTTTCCGATTCCAGAACTGGAAAATTCAATTTGGTTTAGGGATTTTGGTTTTCTTCTGGACATTACAGAAAAATTAAATTACCTTAATTTGCAGCGTCAAGCATTTTCCTATTCTTTCAGAAAAGATATCACGAAATCCATCAGAAGCCTATGACAGTAAATATCATGTAGAAATAGTTCCTAACTTGAAGGACAACTTCAAAAATCGTTTTAATGATTTCAACAAAATGTGTAGTAGCGCAATTTCTTATTTCACCCTTCATGTAAATTTATATCCAATAGTCTGCAACTTGTGTTGTGCAGAACTTTGGCTAAGACATCGCTGCAACAGAAATGGAAGTGATTGCGTTTTAAAATCGTTAATCTCAAGTATAAAATGTACCTGGCCTATTATAGTAAGTTAAGAAAAATACTCAGTTCTATGTCACGTTGCCTTGAAAGCGAACGCGTTATTTAGTTCAACCTATTTGTGTGAATCCTCAGGGCCGTAGATAAAGGGGGGGGGGGGGGTTTGAACCCCCCCATGAGACAAAAAAATTTACATATAAAATAAATTTAATAAATCAACCTACTGTGCTCTTTAGTTACCCTACCGCAACGTCCACAACCACCCTAAACTTCTAATAAAAATTAAAATATTTAAATGTTAAGAATGTCTAAAAATACGTGAACATGCGTTGAAGCGTCTAACATGACATCGCTCACTGCTGAAGTGTTGCCATCAATGGCATGAAATGAAACTATGTGATGGCTAAGCCAAAATTATCAGACTTTGATTTTCATAATTTAAATTAAAACCTGAAAATGGCGGGACAAGCAAAATATAACCCTTCTGATTCGCCATATAATTAAGTAATCTTCAAATTTTTTATCAGAATGCTGGCAAAATTATGTTAAAATCTGATAATTATGTGACAATCGGCAACAATGCACCGCTGTCAGATGTGTAGTTCGCGAACGAACTAGTCCAAAAGAACGATTCTTTCCAAGAACGTTAAACAGATTAGGATAGTTATTTCCCATAAGCGCTGCGTTCGCCAATCCTCTTTCCTCACCACGGCCGTGATTCGCGTGCGTGACTTAGTCTGGGCCACAATTTACCACTCATTCCCTAGTTTTATTATTATTAGTCTCTCATTTTAGTTGCCGTTGCTTTGTAAAATAGAGTAGTTGTTTTTGAGCAGTGGATTTCATAATACGTTGCTCGGTAACTACAGTGTATTATAAACATTGAATTTAAAAACCGCCAAAATGTTTATGGACGACACCAAAGGCTTCCCTTTGATTTGTCGCGATTTACCGACAGCGAAGCGAACACCGGCAAATTTTGCCAAGCCGCGGTCAACACCGACAAATGGACCTCACGCACATTCGTGTTGGCCGAGGTTTCGGTTTGCCAAACTTGGCCAAATGTGTATGCCCGGCATCAGATTTAACTTACTTTATTCTTGTCAATTAATATAATTTTAACTAGCCGAGACAGGCTCATAGTTTAATTAGACTTCGGAAAATAAATCGGGTACAAGTTTGTGGAATTTAGCCAAATATAAAAGAGGCCCAGGTTTGAATGGTGCCCTAAAATTTTAACCCATTTGAGACATCAAATATTTTATGTACTGCCCAGTCGCGACAAACTACATTGCTATTTTCCATGCGCTTAAATATCAAATTTAGGTACCTGTGATAGAGAGCACTCGCGGCATTACTTATCGGCGGATTCAGCGTTGTATATATTTATTTTATGTCTAGTTTTCAAACCTCTAAGAAGAGTGCCTTTATGGTCGAAATAGAGATTTTGTTAATAATTGTTTAACGACGCGACAGCGCGTAATCTTCCAAGTTGATCTCTAATTTGCCGTTTAGAGTATTATTTATTATTGGCGTACCTAGTTTAGCTATTATATAAGTAGTTTGTAGAGCGGCACATGTGACAAATCATGATTTGAGCTTCACTAGTAAATAATTGATTGAAGGCCTTTTATTTACTTGATCCTCCGCATAAGGAGTGATCTTTAAAGGGCGTAAGTTTACATTTTTAATTATTTTTTCTTCCTAAAGCTGTTTATATTGCATAATACTTCTCTTTGAACCTCGTTTAAGGTCACCATAAGGTAATCATTTCGGGCATTTGTTTGAGCAAAATAATTTAATTACTATTTGTGGTTTTTCATATCTATCAAGTAACTGAGTAAAATTTCTGGCTTGTGGCATACATGTTATATTTTTCAAAATATTGCTTATTATCATTTTCAGCCATCGCAAAAATACAACATTGCACAGAAAATATAAATTTTGCAACTGACAAATCTTGCCAATAGGAAATGATCATTCATCATTGTTCTAATAATCGCTATCTCCAAAAAAGTAACATTTCAACGCACACTCTAATAATTATTGTTCTAAATTCTATAATATATTTGCTCACCGCGTACAACGCTCCGTAAATATGTAAGCTTAAAATCTTAGGACACCGCGTATCAAACCACTGAGAAGTGAACTGCCGACCGACCGGTAGAAGAGGCAGTTTGGGGGTGAGGAAGGCGCGTCGGCAAGAGGGAAACTTATTGCTCGAATAGCCAAGTGCTTGGACTATTTAGAATATCTAGGTATAGACTCTGGCTATAGCAGCGGGTGTTAGGTGGGCTTGGCCATACTGCCAACTGTGAATCATACGATTGCGATCGCAGTTGAGTGTTATGCCAGCTACTGCGATGACTAGAAATATTTCTACTTTTGCTATCGCAGTCGTGTACTTGACCTAAATAATATGGCGAAAACTATTAAACGCATTGCGTTCTCGGATGAACAGATTTTTAAACTTATCGACTTATATCAAGAGAATGAATATTTATGGAACATAAAGTCATCGGAATATAAAAACAATATTAAAAGAAGAGCTGCAGTTTCCAATATTGCGGAAAAAATGGGATTAACGGAAGACATCGTGAAAAAAAAATTCATTGTCACGTATTTGATGCGGCCACATGAAAAGAAATTATTATCTAATATGTTACATTCGTTTCAAAATGTCACAGCTGTGAAACTCCAACAAACGTCAACGTCTAAGGGCTCCCCTAATCACTTACACTATGTTTTTTTCTTTAATAACAACTTTTTTTATTAACAAACAAAGTATTGCACAATTAACCACTGTCTTTTTATATGGCGCTATTTTGAAGAAATGCGTATTAACCGATTCTTTAAAAAAAACTGTCAAACACGACATCGCAGTAAAACGATCGCAGTTCTCCTAGTCCCCACTATGCACATAAATTGCTATAGCAGTCAATTGCTATGTGAAACTGCCGCTTTAAATCCAGTCGTCTGGACTAGAGCGCAATGTCGGTTTGTTTTTGAGATTTGCAGGGTAATTAACCTATAATTCACGACAATATGGAAGTAGCTGCTGCGGCCTAAATTTTAATACAGTTTGCTTTAAAAAAAAGAAGGGAAAAAGACAAAGGCGTTGGTGGCAAATTCATTCATTACCTTGTGAAAGGAATGAACATAACTTGTTACTCTATTTAAAATTTCAATCTGCCAGTGGCGGCTCGTGAGTTTATGAAGTGGTAGTGCGCAGGATGAAAAGGCCTTTATTCGCCTGGTGGCAATAGCCCGCCGCAGGCGTCGCCGGATGTTTCCTTGCCGAAGGCAGAAAGTTTGGGGGATGCCACGCCCAATTTTTACCCAAACGTCGTTAAAATCGTTTATAAAACAAAAATTCGGCGCCCTCTTCAATGCAGTTGTTGCGCTTAAAGAAATGAATAAGTAGGTACGTATCGATTCCAGAAGAGTAAACCATTAAAACAGTTTATTGTAACTACAAATTAATAAAGTTAAAAAAAATCATGGGAAGTTCGAAAACGTTAAACAATATATCGGTTTGATTGCAAAAAACGGTTATTGTGCATATTTTTGTCGGTGGTTAGCGCCTCGACTTTGCCGTTTCCTAATTTTTAAAGTGAAATTCCATTCGCTTGTTTGTGGAGTTCCTTACATTATATCCACATACCTATCCATTTGTTTCGAGCGTAAATTTCGGGGTTAAAATGTCTGGTGAAAATTAGACCAAGTTTAGTCTAATTTTAAAACCGGCATCGATCTCCCTAACCTCTTTATTTCAATCTTTTTATTTAGATCCAATAAGGAAATGTTATTTTTAATAATATATTCAACTGAATTTATGCCCCCACACCAATTATTGTCAGAACCCAAACTATTAGGTATACTAGCCATGACAGTAGAATAATAGTATATAAAAAAAATATAAAACACTATACAATATTACGTACACTTACAAGTTTATACAGCTAATTAATAGCAAGCGTCAACGAAACAAAAATAAATTCACCACTCGACTCGAGTAAACCAGTAAACCGTACTCCGTAATAATAGTAGTGTAATGTGTATATATTAAAATAATCGCTCTAAAAACCGATTTACCTAAGTTACTATCTCGAGGAGAACGTTTTTAAAAAAATTTATTTCTTACAAGAAGGTTACAAGTACAACTGACTAACATAGGCGTTTCACTTATATTATTTATAAACTAATAAATCTTACTGCAATGCTGCATGAGAGCAAAGCTGTAAAAATCTAGGAAGGCTGACGTAATCTGCAGAATTGCAGTTTCCATAAAGGTATGGTTCCTTCCAGGCGGCCGACGCGTGCGGCTGTCGTGTTACGACCGCCGCAACCTACTGCTACTGTGTTTCCTAATGTACCTGGTTTCTTCGAAGCGTCAGTCGCAAGCGATAGCCGTGTACGATTGCGACTAGCGCGACTGTACTGCTTCGAGAGCAGTATAGCCGCAGCCGCGGGAGCGTTTGTTCATCGTGTGCATGAAAAGTATTAATGTTTTTTTGAACCGTAATTTTCCATTTTAAAATTTATTTTATGATTGAAATATTTGCGTGCATTTGTAAATAGTTTTTTAGTTACATAATGGACTCAAAGGTGTTGTTTAGTGTAAAAGAAGACGAACTATTGGTGGAAGTTGTCGCGAAGCATCCTTCCTTGTATGATTTAGAGAACCCACTTTACAAAGATCAAATCGCTAAAGATAATGCTTGGAAGGAAATTGCAGAGATTCTGCAAAGATCAGGTAACAAAAAGTAATTTTTAGTTTATTTATTTATTTATTGATACATTTACAAATATTCGTTTATATCAGTTCTTCTGACAGAGCTGGATTGCCAACTTACACTTCCTTGAGCACTAGTAAAGTAATCCATGAACAAGTCTCGTACGTAAAATCCATCAACGTTGGCAAAACCACCACCTCTAGCAAGTGGAATAAAATTTTGAGTGGGTGGCGGCTCATTTAGATCCACTTCATAATAAGCTTTATTTGCGTTCTCTAGATATGCATCGCGAAGGAGATTGTGTAGACAACACGCCACGATGATTAAATCGTCAACTGTTGCCGAATTCAAATCAATCAAGGTGTAAAAAACGCGGAATATCTGACTCAGTAAAGCAAAGGAATTTTCTGAAACACGCCGGGCTCTAGAAAGGCGGTAATTAAAAATTGCTTTTCGTTCATCGACACTTGCAACTGGTCGGGAAAAAGGCTTCATCATATGTGTACCTAGCCTAAATGCTTCATCGCCGACAAAGATGTATGGAAGGACTTTGTCAGAATTAGGCAATTTGCTAGGAGGTGGAAAAATAGACCCATCCCTGACTCCTCTCCCAAGTTTAGATTTTTCAAAAATTCCACTGTCGCCTTCTTTTCCATAGGAACCAACATCAATAAAAATAAATTTATAGTTAGCATCGACTAAAGCAAGTAACACTATGGAAAAAAAGTCTTTATAATTAAAGAACAGAGAACTACTTCGCGAAGGACATCGAATACGTATGTGTTTACCGTCCACCGCTCCCAAACAATTAGGAAAATTCCATTTCTGACTAAACTCCTTAGCTTTAACTTTCTTCTCATCAGTTGGCAAAGGTGGAATGAATAGGGGTACCAGGTTTCTTTTCAATGATGCTAATGTTCTTTTTACGATTCTGCTTATATAGCTGTGGGATACTCTGAACGTAAAGGCCAGTGAGCGAAATGTTTCACCGGTTGCCATAAACATACCGGTTTTACCTAAAATAAATATTATTCTGTTTTTTGCTATTTCTAGTAACTTTTTATGATGTAAGTATATTTACTGAAGATCGAGTTTGCAAACAATGTCATTAAGTGATGAGATTAATAAAACCTAATTAATGCACGGTTATTCCCAAAAAAATGTGCTTTAGTTTTCTCCAACTTTAAACAATTCTATATGCCATTTTAGGTCCGTTTCATCCCTGAATAACTTTATTCTTCTCATAATTACTTTTCTTTCCGATGTTTTGACATTTCGTGTCACAGCGATTATTCGTAAGTTGGTTACGGATAAAGTATATAATTGGGGGTATTATTACAAGTATTTCAATTTTTTTTCAACCTATTAAATCTAGTTACTAAATTTTTACATAAAAACAAAATTAAAAATATTTTTTTTATTTCAGTTGAAACGTGTAAGAAACGATGGCGAAACATAAAAGACACCTATAATAGGAGAAAGAAGAAAGGAAAAAGCACGGGTTCCGCCGCAACTAGCAAAGTAGCAAAATGGGCTTTAGCGGATCTGTTGTGCTTTCTGGATAAAGTGGAGCACAAACGACCGTAAGTTACTTTTCGAATGTTTTACTAAATACCAACTTAAATATCACTTTTTTTTGTAGAAGCACATCTATCGGAATTGATGAAGTCCTTGACGATAGCGATCAGGAAGAAGATCTTTCTGTTGCTCATAACAGTGCACCTGAAGTTGCTCCTGAAAAATCTCTTCCAAATACGTCTGTCTCCGAAGCTACAAACAATCCAAGTTTAGACAATGACATAGGTACTCCAAGTGCCTTAACAGAAAAACTCTTCTGAACCTCAACCATTTTCACCACCTCAGCTATTTTCACCGTCATCATCTTCACAACAAATGTCTCGACCTGAGTCAGCCAATAGTGTGAATACGGTTGACAGTTCACCATCACTTGACAATACATTTGTAGATTTTGATGTATTTCCCGTGCACAATAATCAAAATACCTATACAAATTTGTAACGACAGTTTTTAAATAAAGGTAAATTTGTTGGAAAAATTACAATATTATTTAAACTTACCTTAACGTAATGGCTAACTGTTCCTCTGGTGTTATTGGATACTGAACTCTATTGTAGGACTTGGTCTTTATATCGTCTTTTATTAAGCTAAGAACGTAGTCGAACTGTGCTTTGTTCAGTCTAAAATATTTTCTGAATTGTGTTTCATCGTATACTAAATGTCTTTTTATTAATATGGAAAAACAACCCTCATCATCTCTTGTTTTAAACATCGGATGTACACCTGCATTACCCTCTCTCAAAGACATCAATTCCAATATTTCGTCGTCATCATTTTCTTCCAATAATAAATAATGCAGGAAATCTCGACTCATTTTGATCCAATATCTAGCACTGATCGCACACGACTGACTTGTGGCTGCCTGTTTCCAAGAAACCATGCTAGCGGCTGTAACCGCGTGCGTCAGCCTATCTGCGGCAGCCGCATGCGTCGGCCGCCTGGAAGGAACCATACCTTAAGAGTGTAACTCCTCCCGACGTAGATGAAAGCACATCCTGTGGTTGTGATTTCAAAATTAAAAGATATTATCGTTTGACTCATTTTTGGCAATTGTTTGGACCTTCCTAAATCTTTTCTGAAAATATTTACAAAATATAATATTAATAATACAATAATAATGTAGATTAATATGGTCCAAAAGCTGGTTCTTCTGACATAGATTGGGTTGGATATCTATTCTCTAGAAGGCTTCTTCTTTGTTCTTTGCGTTTGGCCTGTATTTCTTTCGTTTCCATTAAATTGACAGAATTTAAGTCGATTGCAGGTGGATTGAAAGATACGGGTCCATGCTGATTTGTTCTGGTCAAATTTAGTGAAGGTAGGCTAATTTCACTAAAAGGCAAACTGCTAGGTTTATAAGATTCAAGAATAATTGATTTGATCATTTGATCCTAAGAGTGGAACATTATCTCTTAGATTTCGGCAGGTCGACTTACTGACTATTCGGTTTGGTACAGTGACGAGCCATTTTCCATTTTTCGAAATTTGGAGAGACATCTTTGGTCCATATAGGCATACTTACAGTTGCTTAGTGCGAGGTAAGGAATGTTAATTAGAAACGACTTGTTATTTGGGACTGGTATTGGATATAGATTAAAATATTGATACTTATATTTCAGTCTCGACAAGTGGAAGCTCTTATATAAATACAATATTGAAACCTTTTAAGAAACTCTTAATTTCAATTAGTTTTTCAAAGCCCAGTATATTTTGAGAATTAATTGGTAGTGGTAATTTATCTGAGCTTAAATGAGAGCTTAATGCCTTAATTTCTGACAAGAGTTCATATGGATCTACTGTCGTATTATGGAGAACATTGATCTTTGCAAAGGTTATTGCAACCTCTATTTTATCTAGCGTACTGTAGATAGTTTGATATATTAATGTAATCTGATTTATGATTACATATATTCGAAAATAATCGTGTAATTGAGTGTTGTGTATATCTACTTTTCTAACAGTGTCTTCAATTTGAGAAATACGCGTTTTTAAGATCATCTCGTTAGTGGTAATATTGGATATTATTTTTTGAAATGCGTTAATTGTAGAATCCAATAACGTTATTTGATTTAATGTATCGACTCTCAACTTATTTTGATTTGCTTGCAAATTATTATTTTTCGTCAATTTTTTCTGCATCACTTTGGTCTAGATTACCTATTATGCATTTAATAAGTGATCGTAGTGGGTTAAATAAACCTCTTTTGTGCCTAATGTCTAGATTGGTAGGGATAATTTGTTTAATTAGATTTTCTATACGTTTTTCAAGAGTATAGAGTGATGTCATTGAATTATAATTAGAAGAACCGACTTACCTGTAGGAAGTTCGTTCTGGATTATATTAGATACCCTTGTCCAATTAGATAACACACGTAGTCACACCATTTCAACTTTCGTCAAGCAAAGTTTAAAGATTTCAAGAAAAAATAAACAATCTTCGCGCCATCCGCAGCAATCTCGTCGTCGTCCCATCTCAATCAATGCCTATTCATTACACTGTTGCAGCGACCAGCATGATAAAATTGCATTAAAGGGTGGGTCCAGGGAGGGACTCTAACTGGACAAGGGTATCTAATATAATCCAGAACGAACTTCTTACAGGTAAGTCGTATGTTCTTCTAATTATATTACGATACCCTTGTCCAATTAGATAACACACGTAGTTTTTAAAGTTAACAGCAATTTTTTCAACTTTGTAAACAGTATATGAAATCAGTAACCTCGGTAACAACACTGTTATTGATTTTGTAATTTTATATAGGACTACCAAGTAATATAATAATTATATTAACTTATAAACTGACAAAGAATTAAAACAATTGATACATTTAAGAGACTAAAATATCCTAATAAATTTTTATCCTACTGCAGTGGTCTATTGTAAATTTGTTCAAAGGCCATAGACTTTTTTGACCAACTCGCAGCCTCCTTAATTATATCTATGCTCAACCCAGCCCTGAAAAATGCAGAGGTTGAAGCATGTCTTGTGCTATGTAAGTTTTAAATTTGCTTATGTCTATGCCGCTACATTATTTCAAGACATCTTTAACCCAGCGATTTATTGCCTGAGTGGACGCCCTATGAAAAGGTTTACGGTGCGTCAGAAACAAATATCTCTCTTTATTTCTTATAGACTGAGTCCTATCTATATATTTATTTAATGTTGGAACAACGCACATATCTAAGTGATTATCAAAAACTTTAAGTTTTAAAATAGGCTGTTCACGTTTATGACTGGAAATTTTTAACATATCTGTAAAGTAAACATCTACACAATCTGATTTTTGATTTATATTGTCAATACTTAATTTTAAAAGAGTGTTAATAGAATCACCAGAACTTACAACTAATAAAGTTGCTAACTTCTTTGTTAGTTGTTCCAAGGATACATTTTCTAAAGGATACTTTTTTAAGATACTGTAATATAATAGATGGATCCCAAGTTTCTGAGTATTTGGGGAAACTAGGCCGGTCACGAAAGACGTTTTATAAAAGTATTAAAGGAAATTGGGGAAAGGCATAGAAAAATAAGGACTTTTCCATTTTAATGTAAAAGCATCTGATGTTAATGCTCCCGGGTCTTTAAACCAGGAAACCTAATCCTACAATTTGCATTTATTCGGGATGCAAAAAGATCTATATGGGGTTCACTAAAACATCAAACATTGTCTGCATATGAGCTACTATGGAGAGTATATTCAGACTCTATATGTGAAATCCAGGATTTCTCGTCTGCTATTGTATTCCCTTTCGATGGTATATACGAAGCATGCAACAAAATTTTTCGTTCTTCGCACCAAGGCCATTTATAGCTTGTTTAAATTTTGGTATATAATACCACCCATCTTGTTAATATACGCAATAGCTGTTTTATTGTCTACCCGCAATAAAATAGTACAGTTACTTTCCCTAGAAGCAAAACATTGCAAGGCATGATAAATGGCTAAAAGTTCTAAATAATTAATATGATATATTCAGATTTACTCCAGAATCCACGAGTAATCTCATTCCGGCAGGTCGCTCCTCACCCTGTTTTTGAAGCATCGGAAAATAATTCGAATTTATAGTTCTGACAATTAAGTGAAGTAAAAGAATGCTCAATGTTAAGGAACCACCAATGCAATTCGGTGTGTACAGGTTTGGTAACAGATATGGTAGCAGAATGATCCCCTAAAGATCTTTGCAGTGACAGGTACTTTTGGCGCTCCAAAATTTGGTATGAAACCAACCGTATCTTCTGTTTGTGGTCAGCATGTGAAAAACATCACAAAGCAACTTTCCAGCAGCTACAACATGAGGCAAAATATCGGTTTTAACATTAGATATTTCCGATCCGGGTGTCAGTATCTTATCAATGACTTTCCCAAAGGCTGTAAGTCCATCAGTGCCGAGATGAGTGTGCATGGTAGCCAGGTATTTATCTGATTTTTTACCGTAATCTGGGATCGAAGATTCCAGTTCGGGATCTAAAGAGGGAGCCCGTAAGCTATGCCCAAGACCAGGTATTTGTCCCACCGATACGCCAATGCTTGTAGCAGTGGTTTTTCCAAAAATTACGTCCTTTCCAGACGGTATATCGCCTAACAGCTGAGCGATTTCCAGGCCAACTTCCGGTGCACCTCCAGAAAAAATGAAGGATTGAGCATTCTGGAACATGTGCCTGATCAGCCCTTTCAGATAGACCATCTCTCAATATTAACGATGAGACCTAAAGATTGTAAAATACCGAGCATAACAATAACATTAAATTGTACTAAAAGCGTGCTTAGTGTAGAGGAATGTTGTTTCGCTTCCTCGGTGGACTACGAAAAGTATCCACCCATAGCTCGTCAGGGTACCGACAACTTAACTATACACCAGCATGTGAATTGTCGCCAAATGGCATTCATCTATTGAACGGCCCAGATAAAGAATATCATCTAAATAAAGAAGGCATAAAATACCCTGTTGCCTAAAAATCGAAATATAGGTTTAAGCAGTTTTGTAGATATATACGAAGCAGTAGCCCCATTGGTAAACAGTTAAATTCATTAAGTTTGCCTTGAAATTTTAAACGAACATAAATTTTATGACCGTGATTTATTGACACCATACCTTATTTTAAGTCGAGAGTTGCCATATAAATTTTTTTGAAATTAAGTCCTTGACAGTTTTATAATTACCATCCAACTTGAAATGTGGAGCAACTATAAATTTATCTTTAACAGGGGCGCACTCTGTAATTACGCCTTTCTGACACAAAGTAAATATGGCAGAAGAATAATTCTGGAGATCTGATTTTGACAAATTAGTACTATATATTTCAGTTTGTATTGGACTTTTAAAAAACGGAATTTTATATCCCTGTATCCAAGATAACAGAAGTTTATCTTCTGTAGACTTACGGCAAACATGCCAGAACTCTTTTAGCCTACTACCGGAAGTGCTGGTATTCACCACTACTTCCTGTAACTGCGGTTGGGGTACGTTGTCCCATCGCCTCACCGCCCTGTCCGATGTCGGCGGCCTCTCTCGCTTTCGGTGTTGCCTCCCTTTCATTTTGGACCTTTGAAACTCTCGCTGGAAGTTTAAAGAACCATCAGCTTTGGAAGTACTTATGCAATTGAAGTTCTGTGATGGGAGTGTAAGCTCCAAGGAAAATTGGATTTATTCGCTGCGGGCGATAAAAATGTCTTCATATCTCGTCCCGTGCGCCACTGTACTTTTGCTTCTTTATACCTATCGGCAAAGGTTTTTCCACATAGGATAAATCAGTACAAAAAAGACTCATAAATTGAGTAATTTAGTCCAAAAAATCCATTCTCTGCCCTAAAAAGAAGGCAACTTCCTTGGGTTTAACGGTTTTACCCAAAAAACATTTTCTAGCTTTAACGGTTTTTGCTAAATACTATTTATATACGAGTTTAACGATTATACCCTGAATAGGTAAGTAAGCCTTACCTAGCTTTAACGGTTTTAGCTAGATACTATTCATAAAAGGGTTTAACGGTTATACCCAGAATAGATAAGTAAGGCTTACTTAAAGGTGTAGCAGGGCGACGCTGATACTCCTTTCTGTTCAGACGTTCTAGTTCCTTGTACAGCCTTTTCTTCTTACTTGCCAAATTTTAATTTTCACTATCACTAGGGTTCAATAAACGTGTTTTCGGCATTTCTTAATCACACACAAAAACTCGATAAAAAACAAACGTTACCCGACGAAGCAAAATAGTGTAATGAATAGGCTAGGCATTGATTCAGATGGGACGACGCGGAGATTGCTGAGGATGGCGCGAAGATTGTTTATTTTTTCTTTAAATCTTTAAACTTTGCTCGACGAAAGCTGAAATGGTGTGACTACGTGTGTTATCTAATTGGACAAGGCATAATATAATATTCATTATAATAGATTAGGAGTAATCTGTGATGTAGTCTCATTTTTTAAGCTAAGGGAAAGCGTTTCTGCTTGAGCTTTTACAGAATAAAACTGATTAATCAGCGAATTCAAGTTGACGTGTTGTATAAAGTGTAAAGTACCAGTGCATGGTTCGATGTTATTTTGGCTGTTCCTAATTTGAAGGGTAGTAACAGTAACCCTGGGTATCTGTTTAAGTCGTGGTATTTTATACCGCTAGACTCGACGGTCCAGGTCCATCTGGAACAATGGGTATTATTTTAGATTCATTTATATGAGTTATCTCTGTATGTTTAGTTTTTTGGTTTTGTATCTCGATTTTATTATTTTCTAAAATTTTCGTTAAGGTGGACCAAGGAATTTCTTTTTAGTTTTCCCGGATCTTTTTTCGGCTTTTTTGTATATTTGAGAACCGATTATTATATTTTGCGTTGATTTATTTTGATTGACCTGGTCAATAATTTTTTGTTTTAATTGTTTTAATTCTTCCGCGATTTGATCGTATAGAATTTGAGTATTGCTTTTGTGGTTATTAATATATTCGGTATAAACATGAGATGAAACAAGATTAATGGGATCTCGCGAATTTGTGTGTCCTAACACGAGTTCTTATGGACTAAAATGTGTACTAGAATGGATAGTGTTAATGTACGCTATAATGGCATATGGCATTAGGTTGGTTATATCAGAATTTGAGTCTGGTTCTCGTAATATTCTTATATGTTCAATTAAGGTAGGATGTAGGCGTTCTACAGATGAATTTGACTCATGGTGGTAGGGCGTTGTAAAGTGAACTTTAAAATTATGTGCTTTTAGAAGATCGTCTACTACTACATTCTGGAATTCTTTTCCGTTATCTGAGATAATTTGTTATGGTATCCTAAAAAATTAAAAGAATTTTATTAGTTGGTCGCAACATGATAAGACATTGCCATGGCATGAAAGAGCTTGACCGAATTTGGAGAATTTATCTAAGAATGTTAGACATTTTTGTTTTCCGACAATAAAGGTGTCAATATGCACGATTTCAAATGGTTTACCAGGTGTTTCGGTGAGTACTAAAGGTTGATCAGGTGGTCTTCGATTGTATTGGATCTTTGGCAAATTTCACAGTTATTGATATAATTTGTTACGTCTGCTTTTAAAGATTTCCAGTAATAATTGGTTCTTAAAAATTTTAGGGTTTCTTCGATACCACGATGGTTTGTTTTTCCTTCGTGTCGAAATTTAATCATTAGTATTCTCTCATTTTCTTCAACATTATTAACTAATTTTGTGTATTCGATAAGTTTCAAATTTCTAAAGTGATTGGTCATAGATTGTCGAAAATAAGGACGTAAATCTTTTGAAAAGAAGTAAATGTATGTAATTTTTTTATTTAAATATTCCTTTAGGAAATTAGTAATTTCCGCCATATTTGTAGGTAAGGTTGCGTTTATTATTTGATGACCATCAAATATCTCGCGGTCTACTTTAATGTATTTATCATATGGGAACTTTTTGACAATAATTTGATGAGGTTCGTTGTTAATTATTTCATCTGTAATCAGCTTGGTTCTCATAGGTTGAGGAGAATTAAGAACATCACGAAAGCTTCGATAAAACTATATTTGTTATAATTTAATATT
Source organism: Pissodes strobi (assembly GCA_016904865.1). Classification (NCBI taxonomy): domain Eukaryota; kingdom Metazoa; phylum Arthropoda; class Insecta; order Coleoptera; family Curculionidae; genus Pissodes; species Pissodes strobi. Next base: position 9,950 of record JAEQML010050642.1, on the reverse strand, counting down.
CGTATATGCTGGCCAAAATGCACAGTATGCAATCTTATATTAATTAAACAATAACCTGATTACCTAATGTAATAATAATCGTCAAAAAGCTGTGCTGGGCAATTGCAATATATTGTGTATTGCTTAACAAATTAAACATAGTTTACAGGATATGAAGTCAATACCCTTGTGACCTTATATGCCCAGTACACCTCCCTGGCGAAAAAAAATATATATATATTGAGACAGCAATATATATTTTTTTATGATATATAGATAGATATAATTATAATACTTATAATATAGTTAGTATCATAATAAAGCTTAATCCTAATCATAATAAAGCTTAATCCTATTTTTATGTACTTCTACATTTCTATTATTTATTTTTAACACTACATTTGGATTTTTATTTTCTAATACCTCGTAAGGTCCTATATACAAAGCATCTAATTTACTATTCCTATTTTCGTTGAGAATCAACACTTTATCTCCCACGCTATACTCTACATTAATACATTTTTTATCGAAATTTATTTTCCGGTTTTGTTTGGATGTAATCAAATTATTTCTAGCATCATTACAAGCAGTTTGAAGTCTATATTTAAGCTCTTTAGGATAATCCTCAAAGTTATATAATGGATCTATGTTATTGGCAATATTTGATGGTATTTGGCTTTGTTTTCCAAACACAAGTTCATAAGGAGTATATTTGGTTTCGGTATGCACAGTGTTGTTATACGCAAAGCACCAATTTGGTACCCACGTACTCCAACTATCTGCATGTTGTGACACTTGAATACGCAAATAAGCTCCTAAATGTTTGTGAGAGTTTTCCAAAGCTCCTAGAGTTTCATGGTGATAAGCTGTTGAATTTAAGGTATTAATTCCTAGCAATTTACATGATTCCTGAAACAGGTTTGCCAAAAATTCTTTTCCCTGATCTGTGACAATTTCTTGTGGAATTCCATACCGTAGTACAAAATTCTCCACAAAAGACTTAGCTACATCATAAGCTTCTTTCGTTTGTAATGGATAACATTCTATAAATTTGCTGAGTTCACACTGAATTGTTAATATATATGAATTGTTTTTAATGTCAGTCTTTATAGGTCCAACTAAATCAAGAAAAATTTTTTGGAAAGCTGAAGTAGCTGTAGATGTTATTGTCATTGGCTGTTTGGTAGCTTTACTATATTTATATCTTTGACACTCATCGCACTTTTTGACAAACTGATCTACATCTCGCTTCAAACCTGACCAAAAATAAAACTTCTTAATATTGTTGTACATACGGTTAGTACCCGCATGTCCTCCTGTATAAAGGTTGTGAAAATCGTTTAGTATCAATTGTCTCGTTTCTTTGTCTTCAATACGTTTTATGTCCTTAATAATGCATATTTTAATACCGTTTTCTAATATTTCGTTTTTATATCGCGATATATCTTTAATAAATTGACTAGTCTGTATATTTTTTATTATACATATTTCTGCAATTTTATACCTTGTGCACACATTTCCAAGATTCCTCAACGATGTACCTAGGTCAAACGTCGATCGGTAATCTCGACAAAAATAAATTACTTGCAGTTTTTCGTCGTATATAAAATTTGCATAATTCATATTTTTACCATGGTTTATTTTATTTTTATATTTAATAAATGCATCTTTTCCTATCGGCCGTAATTCTATACTATTATCAGGTCGTTTTAATATTTCTACAATTCCAGGGTGATCAAGCCTTTCATCCGTAGAATTTATTAAATCTTCCTGTTCTTTGATTTGTTGATTTTTTTCCTGTGCTCGCGTAATCACATTCACACTATTAATCATTCCCTCACTCATTTCTTTCAGTTCGTTCACATCGATTTTTATACGCGACAAAGCGTCAGCTGTAACATTATGTGTACCTTTTATGTAATTTACCGTAAAATCATATTCCTCTAAAACTAATCTAAATTTAGTTAATCTACTTGATGGGTTTGTCATGCTAAATAAATATACGAGTGGACGATGATCCGTAAGTATTTCAAATTTTCTGCCATACAGATACGGTCTAAAATGTTTTACACTCCAAACAACGGCTAGCAATTCTTTTTCGATGGTACAGTAATTCCTTTCGGCCTTATTTAAAACACAAGAAGCGTACGCTACTGGCTTGTCATTACCATTACATAGAACCGAACCAATAGCATAACCACTAGCATCTGTTTTAAGAATGAATGTATTATTTTCTGAAAAATTTGGATATTGTAATACAGGTGGATTTATAAGTGCCTTTTTTAAAATATCAAATGCTGTTTGACACTTGCCTGTCCAATTAAAGTTTATTCCTTTCCGCGATAATTCATTAAGAGGTTGAGCTATTTGTGCAAAATTACTTATAAATTTTCGATAATAATTTGCAAATGCAACGAACCGTTTAGCTTCATCAGCGTTTCTAGGTATTGGATATTTAGCTATCACTCTGGATTTTTCGGGATCTGGAGAAATTCCATCTGAAGAAATCACATGGCCTAAATATAAAATTTGTTTTTTAAGAAAATCACATTTATTAGGGTTTAATTTCAAATTTACTTCTCTAAGTCTTTGTAAAACTTTAACAAGATTTTTATTATGTTGTTGTAATGAGTTCCCGAATATTATTAGGTCGTCCAAATAAATAAAACAAGACTCATAATTTAACCCAGAAAATGCAACAGTCATGAGTCTAGAAAATGCACTTGGACTAATTTTTAAACCCATAGGTAACCTTCTCATTTGAAACTGACCCTCATTAGTAGTAAATGCTGTGTAAGGCCTACTATCTTTATGTAACTCGACTTGGTAGTATCCTTGAGATAAATCGAGATGAGAAAAGTACAATGCTCCTGATAGTGAGTCTAATATTTCAGAGATACAAGGTAGAGGCATTTTTTCATCCTTTAATTGACGGTTTACGAGTCTGTAGTCAATAACGAGTCTCCATTTCCTTTCGCCATTAGTAGCTTTTTTAGGTACGATTAAAAGGGGTGAAGACCATTCGCACTTAGCATCTTCAACAATACCCTCGTCAAGCATTTTATGAACCTGCCTATGTATCTCTGACTTTTGAGCCTGGGGAAGCCTATAAGGTTTTACATAAACTGGAACCGCGTTTTCTTTGAGCTGTAGTCTCTGTTGGTAAAGATTAGTAACCGTAAGAGAATCGCCCTCTAAGTGAAAGACGTCTGCATATTTTGCGCATAGTTTTTCGATTGAAGTTTTTCTTCGTTGTTTAGCGACGACGTGTCTATTAGATCTAAGACTTTATCTACGCGTTCTACAGATAAATTATCGTTTTTGTTAAAGTTATAGATTTGATAATTCTCAATAGGTTCTAATCTAGGTGTGAAATTTTTAACCTTAATTTCGCGGTCATTTACATTCAGAAATCTCACGGCAATTCTTCCATTCTCCGGTCTCGCTATAACACCTGCAACGAACACACCCTCACACAACTCCTCAGAAGAAATAACACAGTCACTGGTACGATCGGCTAAGCAGTATTTTACTATTTCGCTTCTAGGTGGTATTGAAATATAATCATCGAAATTCGACATCATAGGTACCGATACCTTGTTATCGTTAACCCAAAAAGAAAATATTGATGTCTCGTAATTTATGCTTGCTCCGTATTTCGAAAAAAAATCTGAACCTAGTACACCCTGTATACCTGAATTAAATTTATTAAGTACTAAAAATTCGTGTTCAATTTCAATATTATTTAGCGAAAATCGAACATTTGTTGCGCCTAGGGAAAATGTAGAACCGCTTATACCCATTATTTTTACCTTTTTTGATGTATCAACATATTCACCTTTTCTTAAGTAATCTGAAAAAAATACACTAATACTAGCTCCGGTGTCTATTAAAAATAGCATATCTTGCATTTCGTAATGCACCTGAATAAAATTCATACCATTTAAGCTTAAAACTACATGTTCTTCTAAATTTTTACACTTATTGTTAGGAACGAAAAAACCGCCTATTCTGCTCTATTCCGCTTATTCCCGGGTTTAAATTTGAATTTTCTGCGTACGGAATTTCGTTTGACATAAGGTTTGGATTGTTATAATTTGATCCACTTACGTCTGTAAAATAAGATCTCTGTTGACCCATATTACGATTTTGCTGATGGCCACGAAAATACGAACGACTTCCACGGGAGCCCCGACCTAGTCTACGGAAATTATTGTTATTAAAATTTCTCGGATTTATACTGCCCGACCTAGTATTATTATTAAAAGGTCTACCTCGATTGTTATTAAATCTATTTGAGAAACCTCTTCCACGACCACCGTAATTGTTAAATCTATTCGAATTATTATTATTCTGTCTCATATGAAATACAGACATACTAGAATTTGAGAACTTAAGTTTTTCTTCATCTTTTGCGCCTACTATAGCGTCTTTTAGTGTGGAATAGTCCCTAGCTTTTACTATTGTTCGCAGTTCAGTATTTTTTAGTCCATTGGAAAAGGCATTAATTGCAAGTTTTTCGTTGACATTTCTAAGAATTGTAATGTTTCTATCATTGCCATTCGCTTGAGCTATAGTTAAATTGAGAAATAATTCTTCTATCTGTTTTGCGTAGTCGTCAATTGTCTTCCCGTCTTGTCTAATATTATGTAATTCAGTTGCTAACGCAGCTGCAGATTTTTTTGTAAGTAAATGTGTTTTTATATCAGCTAGTAAGCGGTCAATTGTATTGTAAGTATTTTCTAGCCGTAGTTTTGCACTACGCGATAATCTAGTTTTCAGAACGTAATTTATTAAATGTTTTTTACCATCGTCATTCAGCAGTTCGCTATAAAGTTGAATAGAGTCAATTAGTTGATTAGTTGTATCCTCATTACCATCAATACACGGCAACAAGGATGCGGCTGTTCTCAAGTCAAATTTTTCAGTCATATTTAAACTTTTATCACCTTGTACAATGTCTAATACCTCTTCACTTTCCTTACCTTCTACTATAACGCTTAACCTCTCTAATAGTATATGTCTACAATTATAAAGAATTTTCCCGATTTCTTTGATATATTTAGAAGCTGCTTGCTGCTCCGCTGAATCTCTTTCAATTTTACCAAATTCTAATTTTAAAGTACTGAAATTATCTTCTAATATACCGATCTCTAACAACAATTTATGTACTCTTTCTAAATTTACCCTTCTCTCGGTAGGTTCTTTAACAATGTTACTACAAAACTTATGCACGGATGCGTATAGTTCTTTAAAATCACTTAATCCTACACTACTCATTTACCTTAATATTATATAATCCGCTATCCGCTACAGAAGTTTTGCCTCAGGAGTGGTCCTAGAAGCTGACGTGTCCAACGTTGCGAACTAGCGGCATTGCGCCCACAACTAGCCCGTTCCATCGATGCCAGCCCCGGTTTGGGTACCACTGGTTGAAGTTCGCTGATGGGATCGATTTTGGAATCGACCCATATATATCGTCAGGATGAGTTTTTCTTATACAAGTTCTTGACTTCTTCTTATTTCACGCCTTATTTTTCTTTATTCAATTATGCCACCTACCATTAATGCAAGTACTTCAAGGAGGGAGACGCCCCTGCTGGATTCTTGCGTTGTCGTTTGTCTACCACTGTTTCCAGCTTGTGCAATTAAAATTTCTTCTTTTGACTGAGTTTTCTCCATTTTCTTGACACAATCACAATAACTTCATCATTACTTTACTTTACCATTGTTTGAATTCAAACAACGACTTTACAAACATCTTAAGGACACACGAACGCCGCTGGCAGGATCGCCATGTAATCAGCTTGGTTCTCATAGGTTGAGGAGAATTAAGAACATCACGAAAGCTTCGATAAAACTATATTTGTTATAATTTAATATTCGTATATGCTGGCCAAAATGCACAGTATGCAATCTTATATTAATTAAACAATAACCTGATTACCTAATGTAATAATAATCGTCAAAAAGCTGTGCTGGGCAATTGCAATATATTGTGTATTGCTTAACAAATTAAACATAGTTTACAGGATATGAAGTCAATACCCTTGTGACCTTATATGCCCAGTACACATCTAATAAAGTCATTTCAGTGTAGTTTTCATTTGCGTTAGTACTATGTACAGTATTGGCAATAGAAGGTGGTTTAACTTGTATGTCTTGAAGAATTTTTATCTTAGAGGGTTTTGGTAATATTTGCTCAATTTCTGCAAGGGTTTCTGAAACAGTTTCTGAGGTTGACATGTTCGGGTTAAAGTCCTGATTTAAAAATTGATTACTATCATCATTGATATCTCCCGGACAGTTAATAATCGGATCCGTTTCGAGGGCATTTAATTGCATTCTAGATAATGCGTCAGCATTCGTATTTTGTTTACCTTTTTTATACAGAATTTGATAGTCGAATTCTTCAAGTTTTATATTTTTAAACGTAGAGTTACTTACGTATGACTTTATGCTTATTTTTATACTAAGATGTCACAGGCCAATTTTGCGTTTATATTTCAAAGCGAAAATATTTAAAAATGGCTGCCGCCTTTCAGCGTTTCGAGTACGATTGGGTATACCACTATAAGCGTACTGCGTCGCTTATAGTGGTTTGGTCCGATTCGATGGAAAATAAAATTTGCATTGCTGACCAATGTGATATTCAACAAATTGAATTTAGCGCGTGAAGATTAAGTCGATGGCAGAAGGCTTTGTTTCCGGCTTCGTCGCGTACTGGTTTCGGATTGGCTACCAAATTTCATCGCGTGCGCAGTTAATTAATTATCCCTGGAAAACTGGGAAATTCTATTGGTTGGAGTGGCTTAATGACGATGCCCTTTTGGCTATTCTGGTTTTTTTTGGGATGCCTGTGCATCGAAATCCCAGGTTTTTATCGCTTAATTCCCTTGGATGGATTATTAAGAGGAACATGTGATCGACCATACTGAAAGTTTATTGGTTGAACGAGGTTCTTCCGGGGGAATCTTCGTGCGGCTTGCTATCTTCGGTTTCGATCTTTTGGCGACTCGCTACTTCGACCTTTGTGAGTCAGCAGTTATTTTAGACGCCGGTTGGAACTAATTTTATCTTTAATGGGATTTTTCTAACCGGGTCAATTGAGCAGTTTAGTTGTACTTTATCTTTCCGTAAGTGTTGGCGTCTGAAATTGCCCTTTGTGGAATTTGAGTGCTGCTTTGTAAGAGGCCCACTTGCCCAACTAAAAGCCGTCTAGCGTTCACCAACTGGTTACCCCCTTACACAGGGGACCACCGTTGGGGCTACTACCACCGTTGAGGCTACGACCACCGTTGAGGCTAATACCACCGTTAAGGCTACTACCACCGTTGAGGCTACGACCACCGTTGAGGCTATTACCACCGTTGAGGCTACTACCTCCGTGGAGGCTACTACCGCCGTTGAGTTAACGACTACTGTTGAGTCAAAGACTACCGTTGAGTTAACGACTACCGTTGAGTTTATTCCTACTGTGAGGCCTATTGCCACCGTCGAGTTGTTCTTCGTTATCTAGGAGCATCGTTAGTGACAGAGTGTTCCTTGGTTATGCCTGTCTAGCGTACCTCCTGTATAGAGCCTTGCAGTCCTTCGCCTGTCAAGCAAGTCTACAACCTACTGTGAGCAAATCGACCAAGTGAGCATTTTCCATTTTATTTTATTTTTTTATCTATCGATGATGCGGCAAATTTACGTATTAACTACGATCTCTAATTATAATTTTTTTGGCTTTGTTTCGAATTCATGGCGGAGTCAACATTCGAGGTTAGGATCTGGTGTTGGTTGCCGCGTCCTTAAATATGCATTAGCTCAAGTCGGCGATATTTGTTATTGCGGTCCGCTATTTTGTTGTACGTTGTCAACTGTCATTTGTTAAACGTCGCTTGTTATTCATCGTATTCCACGCCTTAAATATGGCGTAGCCCATGTCGTACATGTTTGCTATTGCGGGGCGTCATTTAAATATGACGTAGCCCAAGTTAGCCATGTTTGCTACTGCGCAAGCCATCAACTGTTACTCATCATCTGTTAGCTGTCGGATGCCACGCCTTAAAAATGGCGTAGCCCACGTGAGCGAATTTTACTACTGCGCATCTCCACCACGGTGGTGGCCCCTCAATCCCCATAATATCCCTACTGAGCAAATCAAGAACAAGCTTCTCATCTGTCCTAACCGATCGAAATCTTTTGGTCAGTTGCCAAAGCTGTCAATCAGGGTTTCTGACGTCAATCCCACCACTAATCAAAAATGATGGTTTAATAGCGGAAACCGCCAAAGAAAAAGCGAACATTCTTGCTGAAATGTTCGCATCAAATTCTACCTTAGATCCTCAAGGAAAGACTCCCCCAACTATCTCGAAATTGAATTCTTCAGTGCCAAGTCTTGTATTTCGCCAACGCGAAATGAAACGAATCCTCAAAGGCCTAGGCAATAACATGACACAGAAGGTGATACTACTCGGGTGTAGCCATTCACTGCAGCTTCAAATCCATAAGAACTCAAAATCGACAAATATTGGGTACAACAATATTCATCCTTATTCAACACATCAATATTAATATCACCACGAAACAGTTCTTTTTGATAAATATTCTTCTAATTCGCTTAAAAAGGATGGAGCTCTATATCCAAAGACATATATAAAAAAATTTATATGTCTTTGTCCATATCCAGCGACCCCTCTACCATACCATACCATATCCACATGTAACTCCATAGGTGTTTTTTTTTTAAATCATAAAACACATTCTAGTAAATGTTACTCGGGAAATACTTAATTGATTTTTTTTTAATTTAACATTGACCTTCCAAAAATTCAGCAACCTGCCAACATTCATTTAAAACTATAATGCCGTAGAAATGAAGATTAAATGCCTTCAAAAACACCAGCATATTATTATTATCCACATCCACATTCTCCTGCACACCTACATCAGGCATAAACGCCTGGCGAGAACTTTGTATAGTTTTATTCTGCCACGTCCTTTAAACCAAATAATGTTCTTCATTGAGTCATGTGTCATTCAAGTAAAAAAACGTTTTTCCCTTGGCTTCTGTATTTTCGAATACCTCCCAAATACCATTTTCGCCAACACACTATTTCTGCTCTATCGACTAGTACCGATTCGCTCTTCTTCTCATGGTATGTGAAATTCATAAATGATTTCCATAGGGTGGTTCTATTTATTTCGGGTAAGTTATCTTCTTTCTAATCACAATTTTTATTTATTGTTGAAATCTTCCTGTTAAAATAAAATACGTGACCTCTCCTTCTTATGACACTTTGCACATCTTCATGAAAATGTAGTGGATTCCTCCGTGAAGTTTTCCTTTCTCTTAGAAATCTATAAAATGCACTTTCACTAACCCCTGTCATATTGGCACATGGTGATACTACATTTCTAACAGTACTGGAAAGCATTTGATGTATAACAAACGCATCACGTACATTCAAATAATGTTTTTTGTTTTTATATTAAGTAGATATACCTTTAAAACTACGTAAAACAAAAGTTGATATCATTTTTCAGAAACATAGTGCAACAAGTCAAACACAAAAATAAATGTAGTTGCTTCCATATAGAGCTTTTTCTTACATATACACGGATTACTTTACCTTTGAAACAATACAGCAATTAAGCACTATGAAAGACCAGTTTCAAATGACCCTTTTATGCACGAATATTGCCAAATGCCTATGAGGCATTTTTGCACCTGCTCCCTGGATTATAATTGAGGTTGTGTGCTGTCGCACCTTTCTGGGACCATAGATATTATTAGTTCGGGTTAGTTTGAATTTATTATATAAAAAACATAGATACAAATAATAAAATTTTTTCGCCTTTGGAGTCTAAATATATGCTTAGACTCTTGTATGTACAGTGTGTTCACCCATAATGTCCCCCCCCTTTAACTTTGTTAATTTTTAAGCTACAAAAAAAATAAAAAACAGAATTGTAGGGTTTTT
>MU189926.1:31048-47453 GCA_016904865.1 Pissodes strobi | reverse complement strand
CCTGAGAGTTGAACTTTGGAATATATTTCTCGTTGCCCGCTCTGCTCGCTCGGGGAGCTTAAACGACAAATAACTTAATCTTTAGAGTGTATTGAATTGTGCTTAATGTTATGGTAAAAGAACTCGTATTTGGACGTAAAAATAGCGTCGCAGAATAGTGGTTACATAGTACTCAATTTTATACTATTCCAAGCTGCCCAAGCAGCAAGAGCTGATAGATATGACATCGACTACAGGTAGTCGTCTAGGTCGACGACACCCATTTACGAATGATTCGACGTTTAGAAAAGATGATACCCTACAAATTTCCTCTGATCAACTATAATGATCAAGAATCCAGTTAGATTAATACTTAGTAGTGATATGTGATAAATTCGTAAAATTTATGAGTTGTGATTTTTTTTGGATCCATCTAAACATGTTGCGATTGGATTGATGAAAGAACGCCGTGTTAAATTTTAGGCTAGAATTCCAGGATGCGAACAAACTAATCATAAAAATCCACTTCCGCTTCGTCTTCGGTCGAGTATACGCGTTCTGTGACGGCTCTCTGATGTTTAGTGACCGTTTTCTCCCCGAGGAAGAATCGGTCGTCCTGGCCAGAGAAATCCCCATTCACGCCGGGGGAAACGGGACGTTCCCGAGGGATCAATTTTGTCTGTGCCGTTCATAAGTTTCGCCATGCTTGTCTTGTCTTAAATGTATTATTGGCTTCTGTTCCTTTCAAGGACAATTTGCCAATACCGCCATTCTTGTGCTGTTCAAAAGTTTGAATTTTTGTGAAAGTCGGTGGCCGTGACATGGTTTAGAATAAGACAAGGTCACGGTCACTCCTGAATAATGCACTAGCGTCTTCAGGCAGTGGTCTGTTTTGAACTTTTATGCCCGGCGACGCGACCTTGGCCGAATGTAATTAAACTTTGTGGTCCGGATAACCAATTATATATTAAATCATTTATGACCACAAAGGTGGGGGTGGTAATTAACTTTATAATTAACCACTTTAATTAGTGGACTCTATTAAAATAGGGTGGTGGGGGTTTTATTCATAGGGTATGAATTGAAACATGTATTTTAAAACCTACGTACCTACTTTAATAATGCAAGAATTAATTTGCATTAAATATGATAAATATATACAAGAATTTCTACTTTCAAGTATTCATCCTTTCACACATAAAACTAAATAGATACCGTACATCCGGTTAACTATTATTAAATGTCTAACTAAACTTCTTGATTTAAATTTAACAAGAACTTCTTTCTTTACTGAATTTAATTGAAGTTTCTTTTACTTGAAAATTTCAACTGACTGCCTTTCCGTTCACACAAAATACCTTGTACTTTCCGTCTTCTTCGATTCTCTCAATTAACTTTACCTTCACCAGGGATGTAAGACTTCGAACATTTGATTCGCATTTTGAGTAGAGGAATAGATTTGTCTACTTACAAATTTCCATCCGCCATTTTACCTTCTTCTATCTTCAACAGCAGATACGCTACGTGTCTCTAGAAAATGCGTTAAAATACCCAAAGGAGTTCTTTAGCCAAGCTTAGACAAAGAGGAAAGAGAGTACACAGATATTCTCTAAATATCTGTGCGATCAAATGAGAAAAACTACTAAATATCTCGGCGTCAGCCAGAGCTACGATTGAGTAGATGTACTTGGCGCCAAGGCCAAATCCAAACAGAGCGGTAACTGGACCGCTGTTTCACGGGTAAGTGTTTGTAAGGCACTTTATTACTTCTTTCTTCGACTAAAACTTAAATTTTGAGAAAACTAACTAAACATCTTGCGTCAAACAGAGCAGCGACAGCGGCTGTTGTTTTTGGCGCCAAACTTAAACAGAGGGGTGACTGGACCGTTGTTTCACGTCACAGGTGAGTGTTCGTCAGGCACGATAATAACATCTAATTTTTCCTACCGCGGCGCGGCAGGGAGAATGGGAGATTGCGCGGAGGCGGATGCAGCTGAAAGAGTAGAGCATGTTGGTTTGATTGACATATTGTTGTTTACACAACATTGACGGAGACAAAGATATATTAAGTTGAGAACGATTTATAACGATTTCCTTGACGGAGTGTCAATCTGCTTTTTAGAGGTTGTTGCATATAACGGAATCTATTATACCGACAATCCAGGTTCGGACTAAGGAGTAACTGAAATACAAATGTCTTAAATGCACAAATTGCTGTTTACCTGGGGTGAAAGAAATGAGTTTAGTTATGGCTCATTCATACTACGGACATACAGGGTATTATCACCAAACTATACAGTGAAAAACGATGTTATCAACATGTTGGGGTGTTTCCCCAACACTTTGTACACATTATTTGTTGTAATTTTGATATGGCAAGGGCTGAAATTTATTATTGGGAATATTATCATACCTGGAATAACCATTTTAGCGTGTTTTCTTAGAGAGGCTGTAGGGAGGGAGGGCGAGAATTTAAGAGAGTACTCTTAACTTCACGCAGGGCCCTCGGCTCGCTCCGGGCCACAGGATGATTGGCATGAATCTGAACTCCTCCAATTGTTATTCAGTTATACATAATTTAATCTATAGTTCTGGCAGTCAACCGTCAAGAGATTTAGCAAAAATCACACCTTTCTAATAATTATATTGTTCTTTAACAAGATATCACTGTAAATAAAGTAGAATCATCTATGCTTGTCATAAACCCATTGGTATCGTGTTTATGTTAATTAGAGTTGTTAGGGGCACGTTTATGGCATAGCTTTTTCTCTTGAATTATGATTATAGATATTAATTATAGGTAGGTACCTATATAGTCTATTAAAAAATGTTTGACATCTCACAACCTCAATTATACCGCACAGAGTAGGTGCAAAGATCATAAACACCCAGTAAACCGTAGGCATTACCAAAAATTACCTGCTTTTTGTAATATTAGAGCACAAGGGCCATTTGACACTGGCTTACAATATTTTTATAGAACTAAATTACTTTATTGTTACAGACATAAAGTAATCTGGGTAGATAGGTATAAGCTGTATGTAAAAGCAAATACATCGAGTCTTGTGTTCGACTTTCTATACTCATATTCTGAAAAATGGCGTGAAATGTTGTTCCACCTAGTTGTGAAGGTATGCTTGATATTGTGAACTACTAAAATGTATAAACTAGTAAGTAATTATCACCCTGTCCTAAGTTTGATCTTGAAGTTGGAAAATATTATGTAAACATTCAAGGCAAATTATAAACAACGCGAGCGGTAAACGCCCTTAAACGTGCAGCGATCAGCAAATTTTATTATATAAATACTCAAGCAAACCATCAGTTCGGCAGAATTTGTTTATCACCCAAACCAGTTCCTTGTAAGCACATGTGCATAAGGCAACCCTATTTACTAACCCAAACTAACTTCAGTTTCGCAGCACGCATGTGCGTGGTTTCGGGTCGCCCACCTAAAGCAGTAAAGTTGAATCTACGATAAATGTGCCAAAATTCTTAGAAAGATAATTTCAAAGTAGACTCTGTCAAGTAGTTAGAGTGCAGTGTAAATTATGAGTGGAATTAAGTCAACGCTAACCATAAATAAAAATAAAACACAACTCTTACAAAAACTACATTATGAAACAATGACCAAAGACCTATAAACAATCCAAATGTATACCTCAATCGAAAAGAATCGTAGTAATCGGGTACAGTGTAAATTTATCAAGTATTTGATATTGTTTTTACCTGAAATGCCTTATTTATCATCTTATCTGACGTAGATCGATCTCGAATTTGAGCTACACAACATGCACGCCATCCAAGACGTGGCGTCACGTCACACTGGTCGTGACAATAAAAAGGCAAAAATCACTGTTTTGAATGCACATAATGCTTTTGTACATTAAATGCTTTCCAGCACTGTTAGGAATAATAATAATAATAATAATAATAATAATAAAGGACTTTATTTGTACTAACATATACAATAATACGTGTTATCGACAAGTTCAAATGGAAACGTTAACACAAAAAGGCGAGGTTCAGTACGCCAGATATGAAATATCTGAAATCTGTTCAACTAACCCAAACTAAAAATAGAAACCTAAAATCGTTAAACTAAAAACCTATGTTAAAGAAATATAAAAAAAAATCTTAACCCAATACTATCTGAATCAAATAATAGTAACTATACCTATTAATAATATACTTATTCAAATATACCATCATTATCATTTAAAGTAATGGCAAACCATAGCCATAAACAAGTGTTAAGAGTCTGGTAATAACAAAATAAAAGATAATAATTTAAAAGTACCAATATTTATAAACTTTACCGGGAGAGAGATTGAAGAATAAAGCGTTTGAATTTAGTATCATCATTTGCCAATATGACAGAAGTTTGCAAAAGTACAATTTATAGACTTCTTAAAGAAAGAAAGGATGCAAATAATTTATCCTTTTCTAAAAAATTTGCAGGAAGGAAACTACTACATTTTGATGAAGATGTGCAAAGTGCCATAAGAAGGAAAGTTCACTCATTTTATTCTGACAAATAAATTCTAACCATAGACAAAGTTTTAAGTGCTGTAAAAAAGGCGAATAACTTATCCGAAATGAATAGAACCACCTATGAAAACTATTACACAAAAATATATTCTGTGAAAGAAGACGAAAAGTTACCCGAAATAAATAGAACCACTCTATGAACTCAGTGGCGCAACCAGGAATTTTTTATGAACACTATTTCACAGAATGAATTTCACATGGGAGAAGCAAAAGCGAAAATAAGCAACAATCGACAGAATAGAAATAGTGTAATGAACGCCGATTTACCCTATTCCTTTACTTACTGTGAATTCGGCCTTTTCTTCACCTCCTGTTCATTATCTATAACCGGGTTCGCAGTACCAGTGTGTTGACACCATATTTTCGTCGTAAAATAATTTACCTATACACTTGCGCAACCACCCATATTTTTCCACGTAGTTGAAAACCACTTTATGCCTCTTACCAGTACTTATTTCTACACTCAGATATATTTATTATATTTAAAATGAATATAAGCCACATCTGTTTAGTTTTTTAAATTAATAAACCAATAATTGAAATTGCGAATTATTTTTGCCGAAACACACAATTGTATTCCTTATTTAAAAGCGGCTAAAGTTATTCACTTAATAAATTTTGACCTCGTATCTACAAGCCGCCAAATAATCAGTGTTTGCATCGCAAAAGAATATTACCATATTACACTGCTATTATGAATTTTTTCAGTGTATCAGCTTTTCTAGAATTTCGTATTTTTGTCTGATAGCATGAAAGTTAAAACGAGCCAGTGAAGCAATTTTGGATTAACACTAAAATAAATCAATTAGCAATCTTGCACCGCAATGATTAAATTACATATCTCCAATCCCTAAAGGTAAATCTTTTGTGGCTTATGGCCAAAATAAACAAATGTAAAATTAAATAAAACGCAGCTTTTGTGGATTTTAATGGGATCATCATAATATTCAGAAACATACTCGACCACATTTTTCTCATGCAACAATCTTACAGGGTGCCATTAGCACTGTTTAATTTTTCGGAATAAGCACTGAATTATCATGTACATATAACAAACAATATTCACACATATACTAGTACCCTAAGCATTATTATTATCTTAAAATTACACTTACTGTCTATAATTTTATCGCTAGACCCGGAACCTGCTACTGTAGCCTTATTTGCTTCTGGTGACCATCTGTTCGTCTGTTGATTGCCGAATTTTACCCCTGCGTTGCCTTGCAATAATTTTCGAACCGTTGCTCTGATTTTTTTTCGTAATTACTTATTTACTTTAAATAGCCTCTAAACTGTGAGATTGTAATTTCGGTTTGGTCACTACTAAGACCACAGTACCGACTAGAAATTTAGGAGTTTAATTTTAAAAATTTGTCTAACTATTTTTCGGCATCACGGCCCACTGCAAATGATATTTCTTAGTAAAATTTGGATTTGGCCATTACGACCCACTGCAACTGCTGTTTAGAATAAGACTGATTTTTCTCCGATAATTTCACGATTTTATAGCAGCCTTTTGACGCAACTTTCCCCAGAAAAATCTGGAATTTGTATACCTGCACAAGTTCACTTGCGAGGTGACGCAATTGCCCCCAATTTTCGACGAAAACACGGTTCGAGTTCTAACTGCTTTTATTTTCCCATCTCCCAGAGAATTCGAAATTTTTCCATGCCGAGCTTTGACTTTTAGATCACACATCCGTTCCAAAGTCCAAACAATATTCGATCCTTATAAGATCATGCCTTTTTTCTTGCATTTTAATTCGCTGAGCTCTGGAAATTTTTCCTATTACACGCCCCCTGGCCAATAGTGTTCTTTTAGAACAAAGTTTTGGGGACCTAGGTTTTCGAGGCTTGCGTTTAGTGGTTTTCTCTAGTTGCGTGATGCAGTGGAATAAAAATCTAAAGTATAAGTCACCGCGTTTTAAAATCGGATCCCGAATCGTGTGAAGTTAAACACCATGCCGTTTATTGAAAGATTCCAATGGTAAGTGATTATTTCTAATTGAACCGCGTTAGGTGCTTTTGTTGTTCACTTCTATTAGCTAAAATAATTAACCCCTTTTTTATTTTCGCGAGTCCAGCCTTACTTCGTGAAAGTTAGACTTCAATTTGTTTATAATTTTTGTTAATTAAAATAAACTTATTATTTTATTTGAACGTTTTCTCCCTGGTTTATATTCGAGACGTAATTTAATTTTTGAGCAATTAAAAATTAAATTAAAATTTGTATTTATTTTTTTAAACAAATCGTTGAAACATTTCTTAAAATAAATCAGGTGCTGGCGCTGACCGCCACAATAGTGTGTTGGAGAAGACTGCAGTATTTGAGATATTCGAAAATACAGAAGCGATGGGAAAAACGTGTTTCTTTACATGGAAGAAAATAGCTCAATGAAGGGCATTCGGTTCAAAGGACATGGCAGGGTAACACTGTTCAAAGCTTTCACCATTTATGGAAGGCTATGGGAATTCTAAGTGCTGGCTTACTGATATTCCAATCAAAATGGACTAAAGATCATTATGAAGAAATGACTGCCGATGTGTTTGAAGAATATTTTCAGTAAATGATTCCAGAAATGTCTATTATACTGAAGAACAAGGCTAGGCTATCATTCCAGTCTCTTAGAGAAAGCAATATGCTAAAGAGGGAACTTACTGCAGATCATGTCAAAATTTAAGATACGTTTTATTGATGGCATTTTTGAAAAAGGTCCATTCGCTCATATACGCTCAAATGCAATGTGGCCACGGCACATATAACAACCAGCAATATTACTCGACCTGTCAGGCGAAAAATTAAATTTGACCTCGCTAATGTCAGTTGGGTAGGAAAAGTCAGGGCTGGATTTGAAATATATATGTTTGATTTTCCTTTAACAGAGCCGTAATATAAAATTTCAAATATCAATGAGTTATGAAATATATGTATACCTTGTTGTATGAGCGGGAAATCTAAAGAAATTCTTCTTGGAAGAATATATCTGGTTTGTACAAGTTCTTATTGCTTAAACACCATGGCTTTTTGCATTACACAATGTCATAAATAACGTTCGTCTCTCACAATGTCAATTATTTGACAAATACACGCCTATGGTTTTGATTTAACTCCAATAGCAATAAAATAAACCAGTCGTAAAAACACGACGCCGCTGGCAGCAGTGTGACGGATTTCCTACCAAGGAATAACTTGCGCGCGGACTTGCGCAGATGCGAAAAAAGAAGATGTGATATTGCTGGTTGTTATATGTGCCATGATGTGGCTAGGGATAATACTACTTTTAAAATGAAAGATGAACATGACTAATCACCAAACAAAACTGGTCAAATGCTGTGCATATAATAAAAGAGGAACAAAGAATGTGGGATCTAGACAACCACTTGTTATTTCCCCAGAACCTCTGACAACTTTTTTTGAACTGATTGAAAATGATATCAAAATCTAAGTCGTCAGCGTCGTAGCTTTTTTTCCAGAGCATAATCCCAAAATATTGGTTCTTTACAGAACTGCAAATTATTTAATAAAAGAAAAATAGCCCAATTTTTAACTACATAAGAGATTTAATAGTCATAATAATAATACTACCAAACCACTTGAAATGAAGGATATGACATAATGATGAAACATTTTAATATTCGTTCAGGTCATTCTCAACCTGGTACTATACCTGGCCGAAAAGTTCTTTTTATCCATTTATAACCCCATTATATTCCGTAACGTATAGGGTGGATGCATCTATAATGAGTAGAATCTACTCGAATTATTATTGTATACTTGAGGTTGTGTGCTATCAAACACTTCTGGACACACATTTCTTTTAAGGGAAATGGTCATCGTCCGTTCCAAAATGCGAACCGGTGAAATGCCCTCCTTTTAACACTGCCGAGGGACTAGAGGAGCCCCACTTACAACTGGAAGAACACAATAATAGTTTTGGAGGTCGAGCCGTCTTCAGCTGTGCTTGGGGGTACAAACTTGTCGGCGCACCCGGTATAGAGTGCGAAATACATGGCAATTGGAGTGGTGAACTGCCAAAATGTGTTCGTAAGTAAATTATATAACTACTTTGTCAATAATTAAGCGTGTTTTAACATAAACATAAGACGTGCAGTGGAGCGTTTTCAAGAGAAGAAATATCACCGATACAGTGAGAGATCATTAACTAAAGTCCATTCAAGGCTATTGCGCTGTTACGTCAGAATTTCTGACGTCAAAAGAAAAGATCCGTACGTCTTAGATAGACTCGTACGTTATTTTTTACACTAGCCAAAAGATGTCTCTGTACCTGTTTTCTATTCCGGAGCACGTTCCGTTTTTATCAGTTTTACATACTTATGACAATATTAGCCGCGTTCGCTTTTGTCATCTTTTTCCTCGACTTGCTCTGAAAATTTGACAGTCACGAGTTCTGTGTATTCAAAAGGAAAACTCAAGTCACGTGCCTGTCAAAATGTTGGAGCAAATCGAGGAAAAAGATGACAAAAACGAACGCGGCTATTGTTTTAAACGTCTGGGCATCTGAATAATACTTTTGACAGTTCGTTTAATTTAAAATAATAATATGCTTTTTATCGTCTAAAATCCGTTTAAAAACGATTTTAAATGGCAAAATTGTATATAATACCGCCCTGGCAGTAGAATTGGTTTGCGCATTTCCGTCTCATTTGCCGAGATTTGTCCTCATATCGCCGCGTAAGATGTTTACACATCAAAAATACATTTTTTCTAGAGATATCATTTTTTAGTATCATCAAATAAATAGAAAACAAATATTACTTGCAGCATCTTTTTCACATGTGAAATAATGCACTAATTTTAAAATTAAAGCTTGCTCTTTCTCACTGAACCAGTGGGGCATCTCAAAACGATTTTTATTAGCAATTATTAGCGTAAAACACAAACCAACTACCAACAAGTCAATAAATGAATTAAATTTGTTATTTTCGTTCGTTATGATATTTTGACATTGACGCAAATTGATGTCAAAGATTCCAATTTGACGGACCAATTTAGTACATACGTTCATCGCATAAAGAAAGATGGAATGATATGACGTAACAGCGCAATAGACTTGAACGGACTTTATCATCCTTTCGGTTTGTTCGTTAAAATTGTTAATAATGCCCGTTTTGTTTTTGTAAAGTCACATTAATATAATCCAATCATTTAAATATGTCATTCGTATTTGAAGAACCAGATAAACCCCCTTCCGCTCTCACTGCCTACACCATGTATAGATCTTATAGGCAACATAATAGGGAATTCAGTGGTGATGACGTCGTCAGAGATTTAATTTTACATAAATTAGAATCAGGTTTTTATCTTTATAAAAAAGGCCATTAATAACCATATTTATAGCTGTTCAGTGTCCTCCGCCAGTTTTACCCGTCAACGGGCACTTGCTCCAATCGGAAAGCCCTGGTATGGACGGTGGCCGGTACGCTGTAGGCAGTCTGGTGCAATTCGCTTGCAAAGGGGCCCACCTTTTGGAGGGCGAAGCTAGCATTATTTGCACCGAAACCGGGTTTTGGAGCCATCCCCCGCCATTTTGTATGTATTAATTTATTTCTCTTTATTGGAACAATTTTTAACATGAAAATTAAATTGAGCATAACCTAGATAACGAACGTGTATATGTAATTGATTTTCATTTTGAATGCCAGTTGACTAGCATGTTTTTAGTGACAGATTTCACCTCGAACAAAATTCATAATATTGCCAATTAATCGAAGTTGTATTTACTTGCATAAGCAAAATTTCCATAGGAGCTTTCAAACAAGATATTTCATAGCCCGATAAAGCTTAAAATTTTAAACGTTTTTATTGTTGAGAGTTGACGCAGACATTTGGCAAAAATGTGTATCGAATAGCAAAAAAATACACCAAACGTATTTCAATTTTACGTTTCAGATGATCTCATCCAAAAATGTTGTTGTCTTATTTCATTTTTAGGCAAACCAAGGTGTCCATACTTAGGAGAACCTGAGAACGGTTTAGTCGTCCCCACAAAATTCGCTTACGATCCCGGTGACGAACTGCAAGTCACTTGCAATCCAGGGTTCGAATCCAAAATAGACCAGCAGCGAGTTGAATGTTTGCCAGACGGAAAATGGAGCGGGCCATTGCCAAACTGCACAAGTTACGACCAAATATAAACTGTTTTTATCATTGTAAGAGACTTTTATCGATGAACAGCCTTAGGAGTCCATTTGCTTCGCAAAAAAGTTCAAACAAGCTAAGATTGAGGAAATTTATTAGAGACTAAATTATTTAGATAAATTAAGACAATTAAAAAAAAAACAGTTCCAAAAGCAAACATAAGGTTTTCACATATTTTACATGGCTCTCGAATTGTCAATGAAGTTCAGGAAATGTTAATCAAAAAGTTAGAGCCTCGCTAAATTGGGTCCGCCTAGAGGCCCACAGGGCTCAATACGTCATTGATCACATTATATCCTCATGGTACGTAAGTCTGCGATGATGTTGCCTCTACAACGCATGCTGATTTTCGTTAGTCTTTTTGCCTGCTGTTCGGTCCATCTTGATCGCCCCAATATTTCCCTTGCAATATCTGAATCTGTAAAGTTCTGTTAGTTTCGAGATATGCCTGGGACGGTATTGGCGTAGGATTTCTGTGCAATCTAAAAACATTTTCTTAAGAACCTTTCTTTCTAAACATTCCTCAGTTAGGGTTCACGTCTCGCTTCTATAGTAACTGGTTATATATGGCATTTGCACTGTGATATTAGATTCCTGGGATTTCGATTTTTTTTTTGGGGGTAAAAATGCATTTACTAACGCCTATAGCTTAATTTCGTCAGAGTTGCTTTCTTCCTCCTTGCTCGTGACCCCTAGATACTTATACTCCATCCCCCATCATACCAATTCTATCATAACAGGTCTTTCTTTACTTACAAGCTCAAACATACATTGTTTTATCATTGTTTATTTTGAGGACCATCTTTTCAGCTAATGTTGCAGTTCTTTTAGCATTAGGTACAACCACAGAAAATATAGTTACACAAAACTATATTTTCTGTGGTACAACTGTTTCTCTCATAACGTCGATATCATCCGCGAATGCCTCAAAAGAATTTTTGGTACATCATTTTACAGGAGCCAATAGATCCAAAAGCTGACCATTCAAAATACTATCATAGACTAGTCTAAAGTCAACGAATATTGGTGGATTCTCGAATAAATTCCCAACATTTTCCCTCGGAATATGCGAACGGGGTGTACCAAAAAAAAGGTTAATACAAAAGTTGTTTGGATTTACTTAAATTTTTAAAATATATTTTGATATATCGTGGACAAATGTCAACTTCATTATTTTAACCCTTTAAGGCGCAGAACATTTTGCAACAGCAATTTTGGTTTTAGTTTATTGCATAGGTCTTATAGACACCCAAAAAAATATTTTGATAATCAGGACTTGGTAATGGCGTGGTTAGTATATTGACCACTGATACTTTGGGAATTTTAATTTTATGGTTTGGTTAATATAGCCATATATAATAAACGAAGTAAGTTATACAAAATCATGTTTATTATTCTAAATAGAAAGCAACAATATTATAAACAAAAATTATCAAGCATTATGGAAAGGAGCGAAACACTGCAAGCAAAGAGTCACATCACATTCACATTGCTGGCAAATAAGGGTTGACCTTACAGGTTTTGCTCGAATGCTGCAGTGTGCGCATCTTCTAATTTTGCCCCTAATCGAAATGTGAGTTCCAACAATTAAAAGTCTTATAGAATTGGCAATTCCAATTGATCGACGAGATGGTTTTCTCATTTTATTGCTCGTAATCATTATCGCAGTAGATCCTGGACGTTTTCGGAAATTTGCATCCTTTAGAAGTTCATCTACCAACAAACTTCGAAACATCAGACAAGAAACTGTTTTTTTTACGAGATCTCAAGAAAACTCTTTATAGCAAATATAACTATTCGTAATAACTGCATCAATAAGGTAGTAAAAAAATTCGAATCCACCATCGCCTATTTTTCCAGGAAATATTATAATACGACAGCATCTGATCGAATTTGTTCACCCCGCCCATGTTTTTATTATAATCATAAATTGGCAGTGGACAAATTACTGATTCTTTTCTTCCCTCCTTATTAGTTCTTTGAGTATCAATAGTGATTCTCGGATCGTGAAATGAACTAACTACATTTACACTTTTCTTGCCTCTGTCTTTCCATTTGCACACGGATACATTGTTAGCGGCAGCGTAGTCACTATCTCCTATTTTCATATTTCTGTCATTCTTCAATATTTCTTTATGGTAATGTTTCCTGTTTTCTCTAAAAGTTCCACAAGCGTATGTTCCATTATCAAGTAGTTTGGATAGAAGCTCAAATGTAGAAAAAAAAAATCGAAATACACACAATAACCTTTATTATAATAATTTCTTGTCAAATCCAAAACTGTTCTTTCATCCAGCGTTCCTTCTGTGGGCGTTTTTGATTTTCTTTCATATATTTTAAAATTCATGACATATCCAGTTTTCGAATCTGCCAAAACCCAAACTTTGAAGCCTCTCTTTATGGGCTTCATAGGCAGGCAGTGTGGACCTGCCTTTAAATTTCACCATACTCTCATCTACAGAAAGATTATATGTATAATTCCGAAAATGTTTTTGTAAGATGGTCGATTAGAGGTCTCAGCTTATACAATCTATAAAATGATTGATCCGTCTTATCGGGCATTTTTGTATTATCGCTTAGATGAATGAATCTCAAAATTTAAAAAAACCTCTTTTGGGTCATTGCAGAGGCGATTTTATGAACATGAAAGTTTTGGTTGGAGGACCAGTAAAGTTTAATGCTAGGCAATTCGTGAAACCCCATGAAAATCAAAATTTCAACGAAGCAATTTAGTTCTCTGACTGTAAGATTTAGTACGGTACCATTCCGTGATACATAAAGGTTCGATTCCAGCACAATTTTTTCAAAATTGTATCATCTAAGTATAAGTGAAAAAAATTCATAGGATTATCGCTGTCGTAAGGATGGACCGCTTTGCTGATCAAATATTGAATTACTATAATGGCTACCAGTGTAAGGGCCTTTTGAAAAACTATATTCTTGTTCTGAAGGTTCTTCATCGGCTTCCGAAATAGCTTCATCTTCTGAGGAACCTTCTAAGTTGTTTGTTGTATGCTGGAAATTTTTGCTGGATTGTTGATATGTGAGATCTACTACTGAATCATCACTATCTACTTTTAGCTCCATATTATCAATTTCTGGCTGGAAAATATGCTTCCTTGCTTCTCCGTAAGTAGATGGTTCACCTGACGATGGACTGGAACTGCATAAAGATAAAAATCTTGTGATTGGTCCCCGTGGTTTGGATAGATCGGTTGGCGGTGAAACGGACCTGTTTGGAGGTGTTCCTGCATCCCTGGATGTAGACGGTTCGCCTAGCGAGGCTACATAACTGCATGGAGATGAATATCTTGTCACTTTCACAGGAAAATTATCATCTGAACTGATATATTTTTCGATAACCATCCCATCTTCAGCGTCACTATCTCCTCCACAATCAGAATTTGCCGCCTGTTCGTCAGTAATAGCATCCAGAATATCAAAGGCATCATCTGAGGTAATATTTTCCAAGTTTATAATACTTTCCAGTATTGAATTTTTCTGAAGACATTTTTGTCTGAAAAAAAAAGTCGTGCAAAAAACGAAACACCTGAAAGGCAAAAGAAATATCATAATTTTTATTATTGATGCACTGGGTTTTGACTTTCTTTTTCATGACCAAATTTTCTGGTAAACGAGCAAAACTATTTTTTCAAGCGTCACAAAAAAGTCAAATTTTGAGACGTAATTGCCATTATAAAAGTATCAATTTTGTGCCTAGGCGTAGGAGTTCACATTGTGCATAGGCGCAAAATTGATTCGCTTTTTTGCCTAGTCGTAAAAGTGATTTGTTTTTCGCCTAGCGTTACCAATCACGTCTCAAAAATTGACATTTTTGTGAGATTTTTAAATTATCAATTGCATGATCGATTCGGAGCAAAAATGACTTTTTGTGCTTCGCCTGTACTGTCGGACTCGCTACGTTCGTCCGTAGTATAATTTTTACCCCTAATACAACAATATACTATTTTCACATAAATATCTACACGGTAAGCCAAAAAAAAACTAGAAATAGACAAACTTCGGGGGGGGGGGGGCCAACACCCCCCCCCCCCCCCATATCGAGCACGCCACTGGCTCGATAATCACGTTCAGATATTTGAAAATAGACATAGAAGAATTTGATGGGTTCAAAAAAATCCTACTATTATATCTCGAGCTTGAACTTATAATTCACCTGCTAAGAAAGGACTTTTTTCCTAGTAACACGGCCAGAAACACTGAATAACATCTAAGCGCAAAAACATGCCAATATTTTTATTTGATAAATTTCTAGCTTATAGTTACACAAAAAAAGGTAATGTAAAAAAATATTGCTTTTTTTTATATTTCGTGAAAGGTAATAATATACAAAATGTCTTACCTTGCAAAAGCTTCGAAAGTCCCTGATATTATGTAACCAAATCGATGGCACTAATGCAAAACACTGATTTTTACTCCAAAGACGTATTGCACTAATATGATATAGAACAGGAATAAGCCGCGTTATTTTTTACGTATCTCTAGAAAGATACATCATAACAAAGAAACGCGCGCTAATTTTTTAGTCAAAATACGGCTTTCGGGCGCGCAGTGGTTAATAAGGTGACCACTTTCAATATAAAATGGCTAACCATTAAAAATGTG
The DNA here is from genome assembly GCA_016904865.1 of Pissodes strobi. Taxonomy (NCBI): domain Eukaryota; kingdom Metazoa; phylum Arthropoda; class Insecta; order Coleoptera; family Curculionidae; genus Pissodes; species Pissodes strobi. Next base: position 32,137 of record MU189926.1, on the reverse strand, counting down.
GCGATCTAATCGCTCACTGCGTGTGTAGACTTATTAGCTATGCCGATAAGAGTTATATTTGCTGATTTGGTCATTGAAAAAAAATGTTGGTACGATCCTTATTGACGTGGTTAGTATGTTAACCACAGCTACTTAAAGGATTAAATAGGCTACCCTGTGTATTAAGGCATTTTTGAAGTGAAACTTCTTAACGTGCGCCGGGAGTAAAATTTGAAGGTCGCGATCCCGACACACGGCGGGCGATCGCAACACACGGCGGGTGAGCTGACAGGCAACGAAACACGGTCACGGACGTTTATTGTGATATCTTTGTTAGTTTACAAGATAAAAATACGGCATTTGCTCTATTACCCTGTCAAGACATAACCGAAACTTTTATGAAGAATAGTTTTTTTTTTCATTTAGGCTTGCTTTTTTGTTAATTGAGTGATTGTAATATATTTAAAAAAACTACTTTTTAACCAAATCCGAGGCTAGGCCGTTTAAGTTTAAGAAGTTTCACTTCTGATATGCGCACATAGTGCACACGCTTTTTTTTTAATTCCTCAGAAAATTCTAGCTATATTTTATATATAACTAGCTGACCCGGCGAACTTCGTACCGCCTAACAGTCAAAGAATGTGTTGTTAACTTTTAGCTAAACTTAATTTAGGATTTTAGGTTCAATAATTTATTAGAATAATATATATAAAGAAAATAAAAATTCAATAAAAGTAGATGATAAGATCTGGTATGATTGAGACCAACGACTGTCACATGTCATTAATTCTCTATATTTTTGTTTACATTTCGATTCAAGTATTTTCTATTTATTTCATTATTTTCCGTTGCATTTCTAGTCTATGATGTGTTAGTATGTCACTGACTTGCAGTGGACATCAATTATTACAAAAAAGCTATAAGCATGCGTGACGTGAGCTGTCAATTGCGGAAGATGGCGGAGTTCCAAACTTTCTTTATTTAAAAACTAATTTTCTGCATAATGTTTCTGATATTTTAATAGTTATTCTTCTATTCGGGGTGGAGACAAATGTAACAAATTAAAGATCATAAAACTCGGTTCAGCCGTTCTTGCGTTATACCTAATTG
>MU189926.1:0-31038 GCA_016904865.1 Pissodes strobi | reverse complement strand
TTCCGTTTTAAGGCGGAGACAAATCCAACAAATCAAAGATCATAAAAATCGATTCAGCCGTTCTTGGTGGAACTAACCCGACCATGCTTTATATAGTGTGTCCAAAAAAGTATGCAACATATGGGAAATTTCTTTATTATTAGTTTCTCAGAAAATTTTATTTCTGATAAAAGTTGATGTCTGAAAAAAAACTAATTAAGGATAAGTTATACAGGGTACTTAAAAAATACAACAATTAAGGTTAAGAAACAAAAATTTGAGAATATCGGAAAACCTTTTGCAGAAAAAATAAAGTTCCTATTAAAGTGCACTGATGCGGAGAAAATGCATGACAATTATTGAAAAAATTTCGACAAAACCGACCTTAATTTTGTTCTTAATTTTTTCAGCAACAACTTAATAGGAACTTTTTTTTCTACAGAATATCAATTTTTTTTTAAATGTTTTTAAATCTTAATGTTTGTATGTTTTAAGGACCCTGTATAACTTATCCTTAATTTAGCATTGTAAAAATTATTTTTTTTTTCAAGTATCAACTTTTATAAAGAATAACATTTTCTGAGAAACCTATAATAAAGAAATTTTCCATAGGTTGCGTAGTTTTTGGACACACTGTATATTTCCTATTTGACTGGAGTGATTGATACCAATCGATTTGACAGTTGTTGTCATTTATTCTCTATAATTTTTTATATTTCGATTCAAGTATTTTCTATGTATTTCAGTATCTTTCTAGATTTGACTTTGCTACTTTCCCACTATTTTCCGCTGAATTTCTATCCTATAATGTGTAGTAGGTATGTTACTGATTTGCAGTGGACATCATATATTACTAAAAAAAACTATAATCGCGCGTGACATGAGCTGTCAATTGCGAAAGATGACGGAGTTCCAAGCCTAATTTATAACTAATTTTTTGTATAATTTTTTCCCGAGAATTTTTCCCATATTTTAATAGTTATTCTGCTATTCGGGGCGGAGACAAATCCAACAAACCAAAGATCATAAAAATCGGTTCAGCCGTTCTTGAGTTATAAGTGGTGTAACTAACCCGACTTTGTTTTATATATATAGATATCCTATACATAAGTCTAACCGTTTTTGACATATTTTGAATTTTATGTTAAAAATGACGTTTGCAGGTCTAAATATAACTATCAATTTCTCCTATTGAAAGCCTTTCTTATTTAATTGCAGTTGGTTTCCTTGTAGTCTATTGTAAAAATGCTATAAGGCTTTAACGTTTTGTTATTAGTTGGCCATGACGGCGAGGCGTGGCGAAAAATAAAAACAATCGAGCACTACAGAAATGACACTATTTCTTGTCGTCTGACAATACAGCTACTTATTACCCCAGCTCCAGCCGGGACGATTAAGTTATTAACCTTTCGTCGGGCGCAGCTGTTCTAGCAGAGACAACAGTATTTTTTTTGCATCGTGTATGGCAACCTATAGCGTTAAAATCCTCACCGCATAGGTAGCCTTCTATAATGTGTCTAGAAATGTAAAACGCTGGCCAATGATAGTGTTCTTCTCTATGCTAAATTGCGATATTTATAATTTGTAAATTATAACGTAATCAGGTGCAGTGTCTTCAAGAGATCAAAATGTTTGCCACGTGCACATCGAACCTAATACAATGTGCCACGGACGCATCGATAGCTGGTCTAAAAATAGGAGGCTACCTATGCGGTGGGGATTTTAACACTATAGGTTACCATACACGTTGCAAAAGGTAGACTGTTGTATCTGCTAGAACAGCTGCGCCCGACGAAAGGTTAATAACTTAATCGTCCCGGCTGGGGTAATAAGTAGGTGTATATTTCTGTAGTGCTCGATTGTTTTTTTTTGCCATGCCTCGCCGTCATGGCCAACTAATAAAATTTAAAAACCGTATAGGCATTTTTACAATAGAAAAATGATAAATTGCCAATATTTCAAAAACTACAAGTTTTTCGAATAGACAACTTTATACAAAGTCGCCCTTATTTTTAATGCTAAATAAAATAAAATTATAAAAATAGAGGGTTTCCATTTGAAAAAAAAATTACTTTTAACGATTGTTTCATTTAAATTTTTAATGTTAGTTTTTGATCACCCTGTATTTATTTATTATAAAAATGTCAACACAGATCACTAAATGAGATCCCCTTTTACAAGGAAACCAACTCCAATTAAATAATAAAGGATTTCAATAGGAGGAATTGATAGTTATATTTAGATCTGCAAAATTTTTGACATAAAATTCAAAATATGTCAAAAACGGTCAGACTTAGGTATAGAATATTATATATAAAATATATCTAGAATTTTCCGAGGAAGTCAAAAATGCCTTAATATACAGGGTATTCTATTTAAAATAAAGAAGTTGATACTTGCCCACGAAAATGCGAACACCCTGTATATATAAAAATATAATATTTTAAAAGCTTAAGAAAATCCAAACAACTTTTGTATTAAACTTTTTTTGGTGCACCCAGTAGATTCTGAGGTAAGGTGTCATCCCATAATAAACGGCACCACCGTGTACAGGGTGTCCCAAATTCGAGCCTCATCATTGGGATCTCGGGAACTAGAGGAGATACGGGATCGGTTAAATGGAGGCAAAGTTGCGCAATTTGATGCTGATCAAAATGCCACCTAACAAGTTTAAAAATTCCGAACGCTTCCGAAGATTTTTGGAAAAAACCGAATATTCGCGATTTCATTTTTATTTTTGTATGACTTTATTTCAATAGATATAACAAAATAAATTTCACATTTTCATTGTTACTTTTTCTTTTCTACAAGATGGTGTTATCAGATTTTTAAACCGACGTTTCGTCTTTGAGCTGCCATCATCAACTTTGTTTTTTTAAATATGGTCCTGGATTTTTTATTACGGACTTTAAGAGCTTCTAAGGTCCCAGAATCAAGGATGTATCGCACTTAATCGAAAAATTGATATTAATGGCATTTTTCATAAGAACTCATGTGTTAGAGAGAGACAGAAAACAGATTTTTGCTAAAATCTTACCATATCATTAAAATGATTTTTACAAAAAAGTGCGATACAACAATGAGGATGTGAAATTTATTATTTGTTCCAAACCTAATCCCACACAACTATTTACTTGGGTAAATTGCTAAAAATATAGCCTAGAGCTTATGGTTTGAGGGTTGACACTTTAATAATTATATTATTTATTAACCTCTTTTTATGTTAGTTTTTAAGCTTTTTTTATGCAAAGCGTTAATGCGTAAAAAAGGTTTTTGTTTTTAATCATATTAAACATCTATTGTCTGTCTCTCTCTAACACATGAGTTCTTATGGAAAATGTCACTAATATGAATTTTTTGAATAAGTCCGATACATCATTGGTTTTGGGACCTTAGAAGCTCTTAAAATCCGTAATAAAAACTTCAGGGCTGTATTTAAAAAAACAGAGTTGATGATGGCAGCTCAAAAACGAAACGTCGTCGGCTTGAAAATCTGATAATACCATCTTGAAGAAGAAAAAGTAGCAATGAAAATGTGAAATTTATTTTGGTATATCTATTCAAATAGTCATAAAAAAATAAAAATTAAATCGTGAATATTTGGTTCTTTCCAAAAATCTTCGGAAATATTTGGAATTTTTAAACTTGTAAGGTGGCATTTTGATCAGCATCAAACTGCGCAACATTGCCTCCATTTAACCGACCTCGTATCTCTTCTAGTTTCCGAGATCCCAATGATGAGGCTCGAATTTGGGACACCCTGCACACTTAATAATGACTGGCTATTTCCGCAGGTGGTTATGTATGTATCTTTTACAGCTGCTTTGGCAAGGGCCTGGGTTGAGAGGTTATTTAGGTGATGGCACGATATGGAAAACCAACTGGAGGATTTGGTTGCTTGGGACAACACTCCTTGCCATTCTCAACCCTCTTTTGAAGGAACACCCGTATCACTTTTAAGATTGGCTCCTTATTCACCCGTGCTGAAACTCATTGAGACAATATGGTCCAAAATTAAATGTGAAGTGAAAAGTAGCCTCAGAATTCCGGAGGCGGTGCATGGAACAAAGACTCACGTACCTGGAGGAAAAAATTTACCATGTGAAGGACACCATAGTAGGAGGTGACTGTACAGGGTTATCCACCAAGGACTAGACAAGGCGATTTTTTGACTTTCCTTGTACCTTTATAAAAAAAACTGAAATAGCCATCTTATGTAATTTTCTCCCGGGAATTCGGATATTGTTCAGCAAAAAATAATTGAACATCAAATAAAAGTGCTAGGGGTCACTTTGATATTTTTTTAAAATGGAACACATTTTTGGACTCTCTAGAAAAATCTAAACACATTTTGTGTATAATATCCTATACCTATCTTTAGCTGTTTACCAAATTTTGACAGTTGAGTGTCGGGTATTTTGACACATTGACAGGTTCTAAAATCTAAACCGCACAAGATCAAAGAAAACGGTGTGCACATTCCTATCTTAAGTTTTTATAAACTATCGAATGACAGTATCTTCGAATTTAACCGGAACTTTTAAACCTCCGGTTAAATTCAAAGTTACTATCATTCGATAGCTTATGAAAACCCAAGATAGGAATGTGCAAAACGTTTTCTTTGATCTTGTGCGGTTTAGATTTTAGAGCCTGTCAAAGTGTCAAAATACCCGACTTTCAACTGTCAATATTAAGGTTCCAATGATTTATTAAAGAAAAAGAAAATATATCTAGACCCAGAGCATTGATATGCTATGCGGGTCTATTTGGTAAACAGCTAAAGATAGGTATAGGATATTATACACAAAATGTGTTTAGATTTTTCTAGAGTCCAAAATTGTAGTAATATACAGGGTGTTTCATTTAAAAAAAAATCAAATTGACCCCTAGCACTTTTATTTGATGTTCAATTGTTTTTTGCTGAACATATCCGAATTCGCGGGAGAAATTTTTTTTTATAAAAGTACAGGGAAAGTCAAAAAATCGCCTTCTCTAGTCCTCGTTGGCTAACCCTGTACTCATGCAGTGCCACGTAGCATCACCTTCCACACAGCAGCACTGGCGTTGGAGATATGCCAACCGGTCAATAACTTAGCTTTTTTAAGAATGCTTCAGTTGTTTTTACTTTCATTGTTGCAATATTAATAAATCATTTAAATCTATTATAAAAAAAATCTGATTTCCGAATTACGACTGAAGTACATTTGATGCTATCTGACTGACAATTGGGATTTTCTTAATTACAAATTAAATTTTCTGAATTACATATGGAAAATCTGAATTATGAGTGAGGTTTCTGAATTACATGCAACAAATCTGAATTACAAATAGGGTTTTCTGAATTACATTTGAAAAATCTGAATTTCAATTGAGGTTTTCTGGAATACATTTGTATTTTTCTGAATTAAAATTGGAGAAGGTGTAGAATTCTGTAATAACAATCTTATTAAAAATATGTTTGGTATAATGAATGATTTCATCCTTTAAAGATTTCTTAATTTGCACTATTTTGCTAAGCATGGATTGCGACTCCTAACAAAACATGTACAAATTTTTAAAATAAACTTAAGAAACCATCAATAAACCCTTATAAGGAATTGCCGTTTTTAAGTTTTTAAATAACGTTGTTACTTAGGAAGCATACGAGAATAATAAAAAAACACACTGATCGTTCATATAAATAGGCATAGCGGTTTTCAACCAGTTTAGATTGGTAGATATTTTGTATCGTATTTGTTGTAGGGGGTTAGTGTGAATACATGTTTGTACATAATAACGAGAAGTATCAGCCACAACATGATGGGTAACTTTTCTTGACCGCTGGATATATGCTTGAAAAAGACGAAAAAGTATCTTTTCATTTGTGGCGAATACTTGCTTTGATTTCATATATTGTTGAAATAAATTATTAATTTCAATTAACAGTGTATTATTTAATAAAACTTAACTCATTAACCAATTTCCAAAAAGTTTTTCGGCCAAAAAAATAGGGAGTGATTGTCTATCCGGCGATGGATTACGTTACGGGGCTGCGACGTCAGAGCGCTAGCTTTGTTTCGGTGGTAACGGTGAGGCTTTATCAAAGGCCATGCATACTCACGCACTGGTAAGATAACGATTATAATTATTATTAGGCGACTAAAAAAGCGGCTACGTGACTTTGTTGATATAATAGAAACAGTGCATTAGATAACCTCTCCCATGCATATATAAAATGGCTATGGATACATTTCATAGATTGTTCAAGGAATATATATTGTGCATAATTGTTTAATATTAATAAATATACAATATTCTTCAATAAAAGTCTTCCTCAAAGAATTTATTGCCGTCTTGGTTTTTCACTTGGTCCTGGTTGGAGTACATGGACGCTACCTGCTGGGAGGATGTAGCATCTTCCACGTTTTTGTCGTCGCGTATCCTGACGAATCTGGGAAAGCGAAGCGATATTCCTTTCTCCGGGTCCACCTAAATTTCAGGGTAAAAGTGTAGAGTAACTGGCAAAAAGGTATCTCGAATCGAAATAATGTGTTCAATACATTGTCACAACTGTAACTAGTGTCGACTTCCCTCCTTTACCAACTTCTGTGATATACTAAATTGATCTTAATCGAATGTAATGAGAAACATTTAAAATATGTTGCCAAAATATGAAAAAAAAAAACATTATTCAGTGACAAGTTCTTTAAAGTAAAATAAGTGGAGAGGTACATAATCTACCTATGGTAAATTAGCACCAAGATCTTCTCAGGGTTTTCCAAATTCATTCTAAACTCATTTCGATTCAATTATTACGTGCATTCATTTCAACCGTTACTAAGCACCCCGCACTAATTACATTGAAAACCAGCATCGGTGAAACTTTTGTGATTGTAGTCTTTTAGAGTCCTATCCCTACTCATAATATTTCCACAAAAATTTGGGGAGGTCACCGGTTATAGTTTTGAATTAGGGCTGCCTAAAGATACGCCAATGGAAAATATAAAATATCATATTATATTACTTTACTTCAAATAAATTTTAATAAACATGAATAAAAGGTGGGAATTTAGGTTATTTGGTTAAAAATACATACCTTAAAAAGATAGAATCACGCTTTGAAGTGTGCAAACTATCTACAGTATAGTCCAAATCATAGACCAGAAAAAGTGTGCCAATACAAGCATGTTTAAGATGATTAAAACAATAAAAAGAAAATCAAAATAGTTTAAGAAACATTTTTTTTGCACTTTTGACTTCATAATGAGTTTCTTAAATTTAAGTTTTTGAGACAATCCTACAGGGTGTCCGAAGTTAAGACTGAATTGAGTATTAATTACTACGAACTGTTTTTTCTAACTTACTGTAACAACTAAAGAATTAATAAAATATTGAAATATCTTTTTTACATATTCAGTAGATTAAAGTAGCTAACAGTGTGATTCAAAAGTAGGGTTAGGGACATATAGGTGTACAGAAAATTCAGAAGAAGTTTTTGCTCATTTTTATGGCACTCACAATACAAGTTTTATGTGTTATTTCACTTATAATTAAAACGAACCTATAACGGTAATTACCAATCGCGACAGGCTCTAACCATGCCCGTAGAGAAGGTTAGCCGGTCTCTAGGCATTCAATGTTTGAGGTAATCAGTAGGCCCAAAATCAATAGCCAGAGCCAGCTACATACAGGAGAACGTTACTGAATTTGCTAAGGCTTTCCTGATGACGCAAGAGTGATTGCTTATATTGACAGCACGTATCTAAATATCAAAAAAATTAAACTTCTCGCCAGACCTATAACTCGCCTAAAGGACATCATCTAGTCATAGATCGATACTTTATTGATGCCACTATACATATCTGCATTTGCACACGTCAACATTTTAATGTTAATATCTTCTTTCTTCTTCTTTGCCAGCCCCCATTTGCCCACTCGTGGACATGCCTTTCTTAACATCTTCCACTCCCATCTGTTCTGAGCCACCTGATACCATCGATTACCCACAATCTGTCTGATGTCGTCTATCCATCGCAGGAGGGTCTACCAACACTCCTTTTCATTTCCCTGGGTCGCCACTGCATGATTCTTGGTGGCCATCTCCCATCCTTCTGTCTTGCGATGTGACCCGTCCATTGCCATTTCAGTTCCGCTATTCTTTCCACTATGTCCTTAACGCCCCTTCTTCTGCTAATCTCTTCATTCCTAATTTTATCTACATGGTTAGTAAGAGGAATCGAAACGCTTAAATATCTTCAAAATCGCTAAAGTTGCATTTAAAAAATTCGGTAACTGGGAGTTTCCGGGCATGCGGAATTGAACCATGATATCGGCACTGTAATTTTGTTATCTTAAATGGGACGACCCACTTATATTTATTGCATTAAATTGGGCGTATCAAATTTAGTAAGGCCCCAAATTTTCAAATCTTTATCTCTTCTATTTGCTGAGATGTGACAACGCATTTTTAGTAAAAAGTACCGGAACGCTTAAATATCTTCAAAATCGCTCAAGCTGTATTTACAAAATTCAGTTCCTGGGGGTTTGGGGCGTGCGGAATTGAACCATGATATCGGCACTGTTGCCAGATTTCCCAGTTTTGTGCTACACGGAGTCATTTTGTTATCTTAAATGGAACGCCCCACTTATTTTTAACACCAAATTTTCAAAATTGTATCTCTTTTAATTGCTGAGATGTGACAACATTGCATTTTAGTAAAAAGTACGGGAACGCTTAAATATCTTCAAAATCGCTTAAGCTGTATTTACAAAATTCGGTACCTGGGGGTTTCCGGGCATGCAGAATTGAACCACGATATCGGCACTGTTGCCAGATTTCCCAGTTTTGCGCTACACGTAGTCATTTTGTTATCTTAAATGGAACGCCCCTTTTGTTTTTATTGCAATAAAAGTAAGTGGGGCGTTCCATTTAAGATAACAAAATGAGTCCGTGTAGCGCAAAACTGGGAAATCTGGCAACAGTGCCGATATCATGGTTCAATTCTCCATGTCCGGAAACCTCCAGGTACCGAATTTTGTAAATGCAGCTTGAGCGATTTTGAAGACATTTAAGCGTTCCTGTACTTTGTTTTTTAAAATGCGTTGTTGTCACATCTCAGCAATTAGAAGAGATAAAATTTTGAAAATTTGGGACCTTACTAAATATGATACGCCCAATTTATTGCAATAAAAATAAGTGGGGCGTTCCATTTAAGATAACAAACTGACTTCGTGTAGCGCAAAACTGGGAAATATGGCAACAGTGCCGATATCATGGTTCAATTCTGCATGCCCGGAAACCCCCAGGTACCGAATTTTATAAATGCAGCTTAAGCGATTTTGAAGATATTTAAGCGTTCCGGTACTTTTTACTACAAATGCGTTGTTGTCACATCTCAGCAATTAGAAGAGATACAATTTTGAAAATTTGGGGCCTTACTAAATTTTATACGCCCAATTTATTGCATTAAAAATAACTGGGGGCGTTCTATTTAAGATAACAAAATAACTTCGTATAGCACAAAACTGGGAAATCTGGCAACAGTGCCGATATCATGGTTCAATTTCGCACGCCCGGAAACCCCCAGGTACCGAGTTTTGTAAATGTACCTTTAACGATTTTGAAAATATTTAACCGTTCCGGTTCTTTTTACTAACCCTGTATGAGAGATATTCCAAGCATCGTCCTCTCCATTCCTCGTAGCTTTTTCGCATTAACTTGTGTTAGAGCAAATGTCTCAAGTCCATAGGTAGATACTGGCAGAATACATGTATCATACACTTTTCGTTTTAAATTGATGGGAATTGTGTTGTCTTTCAGAATATGGGACATTTTTCCAAATACTGCCCAAGAGAGTTGGACGCGTCTCCTAATCTCACTTTCTCGGTCATCCTTTCCAAGTTTGATGGTGTGGACAAGGTAGTTGTATTCAACTACTTGGATAATAACGTTTACGAGTAATTGAACATTTCCTGAGGTCATTATTTTTGTTTTTGAATAATTCATTTTTATACCAACTCTCACTGACTCCTGATTCAGTTCCTGGAGCATTGACTCGATCTTAGCTATATCTTTCGATATAAGCACAATGTCATCAGCAAATCTAAGATGGCTCAGGTATGATCCATCGATCTTGATTCCCCTTTTCCCCATGGAAGGTTCTTAAAAAGTGCGAGGGTGAACAGCTTCGATGAAATTGTATCACCCTGTCTTACTCCACGTTTAATTTTAATATTATTTGTTTTCATTCCTTAGTCGATTTTTATATGGAAGGATGCATTCTGATATATATTCCTGATGAGTGTTGTGTATCTGGAGTCGATTCAAGCATTGTCCATGGACATGAGTAATGGCGAATACTCATGTCCATGGACAATGCTTGAATCGACTCCAGATACACAACACTCATCAGGAATATATATCAGAATGCATCCTTCCATATAAAAATCGACGAAGGAATGAAAACAAATAATATTAAAATTTCGATCGAATCGAATGCTTTCTGGAAATCAACAAAAGCCACATGGATTGGGGTATTATACTCTGGTGTTTTCTCTATCAGGGCTCGAATTGTCTGTAAGTGGTCCATTGTTCCATACCCTTTGCGAAAACTAGCCTCTTCTACAGGTTGGTTGAATTTAGGGGTCACTCGGCTAGTAACTATCCTTGTGAAGAGCTTGTATAGGTGGGATAGGAAACTGATTGGTCTATAGTTTTCTATATCGGCCGTCACCCTTTTTAAAGAGTAGAATCACTTCTGCTTGTAGCCAGTATTCCGGTATTCGACCTTCCTGTAGGCATTTATTAAAGATTCTGATATATTGTTTTAGCATGTTCCCTCCTAATTTGAGCATTTCAGCTGTGATCTTGTCCTCTCCTGGGCATCTACCATTCTTCATTTGCTTTAGTGTTGCCTCGATTTCCGTTATTGTAATATCAGGCATTTCTTCAGATCCGATGTTCGTTACTTGAGTCCGTATTCCTGGGTCTTCCCAATGTTTATATAATATGTAAGAATACTTAAGCTAATTTAAAAAAAAAATTAAATAACTAGGGAAACATATTAAGGTACAAGAGTATTAAAATTAAAAAATTAACAAAGTGCATCACAGTTAAGACACTCCTCAAAAGAATAAAAGACATGTCGGATTAACCTTGAGTAGTCTTGAACTGTGTTAGTGGCAAGCTTTGTACTGATAGAGAGAGTTTGTTAAAACATTTTATACCATTATAACATTGGACACCCTGTAGGATATTCTCAAAAACTTTAACTCAAGAAACTCATTATGAGATCAAAAGTGCAATGAAATAATGTAAATTAAACTGTTTTAATATCCTTTTTATTGTGTTTATTATGTATTCGCACACTTTTTCTGATGCATGATTTGGACCATCCTGTATATACTTTGCGGACCGGCATACATGATTCTATTTTCTAAAGGTATGTATTTTTATCCAAATAACCCAAATTCACACCTTTTATCCATGGTTTTCTAAAAATTTATTTGGAGAAAAATGATATATGTATTTTTTTATATTTTCCAGTGGCGTATCTCTAGGCAGCCCTAACTCATATGACTGGTGACCGCCGCAAGCTTTTGTGGAAATATCAGTAGCGATAGGACTCTAACATACTACAATCTCAAACAATTTCACCGATGCCAGTTTTCAATATAATTAGTGCGGGGTCCTTTATAGTAGGTTCCTATTGAAATTGCAGCAGTCCTGTCTCGGAGGCAGATGTCAAACAGTGGATCACGTTGGGAGCCGGTCTACCGTGAAACGTATGGAGTATGAAGTTCCTCAGGGCTCGGCTCTGGGGCCACTCCTGTTTATCCTTTATATGAATGATCCGTCTGCTGGCTATTCTTTTTGCCGACGATACGACGGCGTTACGTAGTGGCAATGCTAAGAGTCATTCTGATGATGATCACTTAGGGTCACAGTATAAGATAACAGGCTGGTTTGCGGCAAATGGTTTGAGTTTGAATGTGTCAAAGACTGAAAAGATAGCCTTGACTCTGAGTCGGAATGCTTCTCGGGGTACGGTTGCTTTTGTGAAGTTTTTGGGTGTGTGTTTGGATGCACGGTTGACGTGGAAGTCATTTCAACAGGACTCTATTTGAATAGATGGCCAAAGCTGTCAATAAGACAGCATACTTAGTTCAACATTTTGACTTGAGAGATGTAGATGACGCGACGAGTACTTTTCAACACATGTATTGCAAAGATGCAAAGTAGATTTTAACACGCGTGCAATATGAATTGTTTTCTACTAACCTAAGCTATTTATGTCATTTGAAGATATCTCCATAATTAAGAATAGTGATCATGATAACCTACTGCAATATTACTTAGGCAACAAATGTTCGTTCAACGACACGCTTTGTGCACAATGGGGTATCCAAAATGACAAAAAAAAAACTGATCGGTTATTACAAAGAAGCATACAGGACACGTTTCAAATGTAGACCATCCAGGATGATGTTTCTTTAATAAAATCAAGAACAAAAAAATGAACATGGTTCTTGAAACCAAGTATTTCTGCTTGCATGTAAAAACACCTTTTCTGTCTTTGCATAATGTATTGAAATAAGATTTATTTCAGTGTAACAATTACATCAACAAATAATTTAAAAAGATTCAGCAATGCACTTCTCTTTTACAGCATGTAGACAGTACATGTTCACACCAATCCGACCAAGTAGACGTGTTATGAACTAAATTATCTCTTAAATTCTGCAAACTATGCATACACATCTTTATTTGTTCCAGAGTTAACCTAAAATTTCGTTTGGTCCGCTTCAATCGACCAATAGTTTAGTTGGCTACCGACATGGCTAAATTCAAACGGTGCTTGTTGTTTCTGGACGATCCACAGCTTTTCGAAAAGATGTAGTCTAAATTTTCAACCAGATAAATTTAATAAGGAAAATATGCTAGGTAATAACACAACACACCAACACAAAAAAAAGATATTATTAGAACCATCTGTTTGAAAGTGTACTTTGATCAAATCAAATCAAAATTTATTCATGCCATAGTCACAAAATGCAACTTACGTAAGTCAATATAATTATAAAATCTGGGCATATCGAATTAAGAAAGATTGACCCAAAATATTAAAAGCAAAATACTTAAATAAATACTTGGATTTAAGCAATATAAACACATAGATTAAAACCAGTAATTTCAGGTACACACTACACATCAAATAAAAATAATTTCCAATAAAAATCTGTTTAGTTGCTTTTTTTTAAGTTAAGAGTAGCAAGTCTCTAAGCCTAGCTGGAAGAATACTAAAAACTTAATAGCCCAATAGCCCGGGCCATCGTGACACCTTCCCACACGCCAATAGATAGGAAACAAAGCATCCTTGACCCTGGTTTCATGCTCATGCACACTTCGATGCATTGCAAAGACATCAAGATTGTTCCTAACATAGAGCAGATTCTCCAGAATGTAAACAGAAGGAGCGGTCAGTATGCACAGATTTCCGAAAGCCATCATCCAGTCCTCCCGTATCCAAAACCACTCAACACTCTCACCGCCCTGCCCAGCATCAGCCACATGACCCCAGGCAACGATGGCATACGCAAAGTTAGCAAGGAAAGTTGCAAAGTAGGCTGTTTTTAATACCTGTTGTGACACCTTATCAGTTAGATTTCTAAGAAGAAAAAGATCACTAGCCAATCTTGCAGTCCCCATGCATGCCCCACTGCAGCTTAGGGTCGACAGACACCCCAAGAAATCTGACAATATTTATATTGGAATTTATTTGGAAATGACCATTCTTGTTCTTTTCTCAATATTAAGAAGTGTATTAGAGTCTTGGGCCAACTCCGGTGCAACCACAGAACCCTCTAATGTATCAGCACATACAGACACTGTCGTATCATCCACAAAAGAGTGTACTTTGATTGTTGGGCTATAAGTGGTAAATCATTTATGTAGATTAGAAGAAGTATGGGCCCCAAAATTGAGCCATGGGGTACCCCGATACTTACTTCTCCCCCTGCCGACGTCACACCAGCATAACGCACACACTGACGCCCACCCTCAATGTATGATCTTAGAAGGTTAATACTAAACTGCTGGCCATTTGCTTTCGAGCAAGGAATATTTGGCCTAAATTTAAAACTAAATATTTTCTTAACCTCACATGATATCGACCTACGGTTTTTAATGTTTAATAGACTTATACCTTAAACCAAAAATTATTATATACAGGGTGTGAAATAAGACGGGGATTTTTGCTCCAATTTCAATAGCATGTAACTTTCACAATAATTTTTTTAAATTTTGTCACTGTACATCAATTGAATCACTGGTCCATAGCAAAGAAAGTAGTTTGTCAAATTTTTGATATCTGCTATGTTTTAAGAGATATTGATTTTTTTGTAAAACCTTGATTTTTTCAACTTTTTGGTAGCTAGACCCCACTGTGCGTTATATCGTGCAAATTTTTTAAGTGATTATCATTATACCTTACGAAAAGCTTTTTTATGTGTGTGGTCTAAATACCAAAAAGTTAAAAAAAAACAAGGTTTTACAAAAAAAAATCCGTATCTCGTAAAATACAGCAGATATCAAAAAGTTGACAGACTACTTTCTTTGCTATGGTCCAGTGATTCAATTGATGTACAGTGACAAAATTAAAAAAATATTATTATGAAAGTTACATGCTATTGAAATTGGAGCAAAAATCATCGCCTTCCTTGACACCCTGTATATAAAAAATTTTGACAGTTTAAAAAAATATTCGAATTCTCTTAAGGGACAAATCTATTAACCATTAAAAACCAGAGACCGATATCATGTCTGGTTAAGAACATATTTAGTTTTAAATTTAGGCGAAATTTTTGTTGCTCGAAAGCAAATGGCCAGCAGTTTATTTGGGCAAAAGTTATAACATTTGATCTTCTCCAAGAGGATACCATGATCTACACAACCGAGGGCCCTACTTAAATCACGAAATAAGACCGTATTGTACTGATAGTTATGAAAAGTGTCCAATATACTTTGCACTAGCTGAAGAAAGAACCCCCAAGGAAGCATTCCTATTTTACCTGAAACCAAACTGGCAACTACTAAAAAGACCATTATTTTCAAAAAAACTTGACAAACTGTGCTGACATGCATTTCTCCATGACCCTGGACACTAGCGGTGTCCTGATCGCCTTTTTTAAATATAGGGACCACAACAGCAACCCTAAGAACATGTGGAAAAACGCTATGCATGAAATACTGATTTATAAGCATTGTTAAGGGAACAAAAATCTTATTTTTAATGCATTTGATCAGCTTAACATTAAAGCCAAAAGTATTACAGCTATTCTTATTTTTTAAGTCATTAATGATGTCCCGAACCTGAACAAAAATTACTTCTTTAATTGAAACCTGTTCCAAGACATTCAGGTTGATTAGATTATCTATCTCCCCATCATATCCAACTCAACACTACCATGGCAGAAGTTAAGTTTCACCAGAGTGATATTCGCAAAATCCTCAAAGTGCTAGATACGCAAAAGGCATCAGGATCGGATGAAATACCTGCCATCGTGTTAGAGAACTGCGCCAATGATCTAACACCCATTAGTTCCAGACTTTTTTCTCTGTCTTACCCAAAGAGGATATACCCATCTTCATTAAAAGTCGCTCGAGTGCTACCTGTACCAAAAAAGGCAAGAAAACCACGCCATCGAACTATCGTCCAATTGATTTGCCTCCAATAATCTCTAAAGTCATGGAACGTGTAGCCAATCAGCAACTACTCAAGTACTTCGAAACCAACAGAATAATTAGCGATAGCTAATACGGAATACGGCTTCCGCAAACATAGATCGACTATCTCCTGAGAATCGGACTGCCAGTGTTTCTCTGCAGCTGGCTTGCCAGTTTCCTTAAGAACCGATCTCTGCACGTTGCACTTGATGCACATCTCAGACACACTCAGCATAAATGCGGGAGTGCCTCAGGGCGCAACACTTTCACCATCTCTATTTCTCATCTATATCAATGACCTACTAACCGAAACCAATAATCCTGTTTACAGTTTTGCAGAGTACCCTTGTCTCTCAATTTAGATTAGAAAAACCTTTACCAGCGACTGAGACTTATCACTGCAGACAGGATGGGATTCTTCTCTTCTTGTTCATGTGCCTTGCCCGGTCCTCTGGACGTTGGCGATTACTGTGGAGAGTGCTTCTCTATCTTCTGCTAATCTAAGAAGCTCACCATCTTCATGAACTCCTGTCCACTGTCTGATGTTTCTCAGCCACGACACCTGCCTCCTACCAACACCTCTTTTTCCTTCTGTTTTTCCTTTGAGAATGAGTTGTAGAAGGCGGTATTTTTCTCCACACAATACGTGGCTCAGATGGGCAATTTTGCGACATTTTATTGTTGTTAGCAATTGTCGTTCTGTTCTGGCCCTTTGCAAGACTTCTTCGTTGATCAGCAGATCGGTCCAAGAAACCCGCAGCATCCTTCGATGAATCCACATCTCTAATGCCTCCAATCTATTAAACAGGGCTGCCCTTAAGGTGCAGCTTTCCATCCCATAGAGGAGAACCGACCAAATATAGCATCTCACCATGCGTTGTCGTAGCTTGAGATTGAGATCATTGTTACAGAATAGAGATTTCATTCTTTTGAACGTCGTTCTTGCCACTTCTATACGTCCTTTGATCTTGATGTCAGGATCTAAGCTTTCCGTGATTATACTGCCCAAGTACTTGAATCGGCTTACCCGCTCAATCAACAAATCGTTGAGGCTCAGCCGAGCATTCCCATGTCCCTCTCGACTGAATATCATAAATTTAGTCTTGCTGACGTTAATGTTCAGTCCCTGCTCCACTCCAGCTGCACTTACTTTATTAATTAACTGTTGGAGACCCCTCATGCTATCACAGAAAATCAGGGTATCATCTGCGTATCTAATTGTGTTCAGGAGGACGCCGCCGTTGACTTTCACCCCATATCCTGTGTTCTCTAAAGCTTCTTTAAAGATTTTATCTGAATATAGGTTGAATAAGAGGGGGTGAGAGGACACATCCCTGACGAACTCCTCTTCGGATTTCCACGCCAGACGTCCTCAGCGATCCCGTCCGAACTTCGGCCTTCTGTTCCCAATAGAGACTCTCAATTATCCTAATATCCTTGCTGTTCATTTGAGTCTGGGGTAGTATTTTCATCAGCTTTGAGTGGCGTACCCTGTCGAAGGCCTTTTCATAGTCGAAGAAGCAGGCGAATATATCTCTTCGTTGATCTCTACATTTTTGAAGTAGGACATTGATTCCAAAAAGAGCTTCCCGTGTTCCGAACGCATTTCTTTATCCCAGCTGACCGTCGTCCAGATCAAACTCGCGCTTCCCCCGTATCCTAGCACGTATAATACGCAGAAAAGTCTCAACAGGTGGCTCATCAGGCTAATTAGTCGATAGTCTCCGCAAGTTTTAGGATGCGTCTTTTTGGGGATTGTCACAAATGTTGAATTTAGCCAATCCTCTGGAGCAGATTACAACAATTAATCAAGATCTGGAGAAAGTTCGAACTTGGAGTGACAGGAATTTGATCCAATTTAATACTGTTAACATTTACCTCGTTTTCATTATTTCTATTGTTGTTTATAATACTCCACATTTGTTTATTTGAGGACTTTATTAAATTATCATTACCTAAAATTTTGGCTTTACACAGTTGTAGTAATTGATCTATATATCTTTTTAAATTCACTGTAATACTTTTGGTTATCCACAGTATTATACTGCCTGCATATTTCACCAAGAAACCTCAAGTGGTCCCGGTTTTCAAGTATATCCTACAATTCTGTATCTATGTTAAAAAAATATATCTAAATTCATTACCACCAATCATACGTACCATGAATATTCATTACGGAAAACTAATACCCTCCGACTACCCCAGCACAAACTATCCATCTGTGCTAATAGTAGTTTTGTTATGCCTATAAAAATATTTAATCACCTGCCTTCTGATTTAAAAACGGCCAGCTCTTTTATTTATTTGTTTTATGTATTTGGTTTTGTTTTTTTGAGTTGTTCATAATTTTCGTTTATTTATGTGGTTTTAGTCACAAATAATATTTGAATTTGTGTTGGAAGTAACCTTTGGAGTTTTGTGTTTGTGAATTGCGCAAAGTTTCGGCTTAAAACTGTGAATTTATTAAAAATTAGTGTGACTAAAATAGAGTAATTTTTGCCACGTTGCCAGTGCCTCCCATTGAAAATTCTTGGAGATTATGGAGGAATTACAGTGTGCATTTTGTGATCAGATCTGCTATTTTAAGGAGAGCAAGGGTTGTTTGTTTGGTTGTGCTTGTGATAATTGCAAGAAAGTCTCTTGTAGAGATTGCAGCAAAATTTCTTCCCAGGAGATCAGATGTGCAATTGCTAAAACTAGAACAGTCTTAGTCTGGTGCCGTGATTGCATAGGCAAATTTTCCAAATTCGATTATGTAAAGAATTTGGATAATACTGTTGATGTTGGAGTATCTACGGAGCCATTTAATAATGGAAGTCTTGAATTGAGTAGTGATGTCATGATGAACAGCATAACCAGGGAACAACTGCTCAATGAGGTCTTGGAGGTTATTGAAGAACGCTTTGAAAATAGAGTTTCAAACTATGTCCAGAATTATCTTGGATAGCAACAACGATCTAGTAAGATTTTTATTGGAGGGTCGAAGGGAAAATCTGTGCTCACAGGACGTTTGTGTCAATGTGACAACGCCGCCCCCTCATCCATGAAGACAGGAAATGTGGAGGGAAATGTCATAAAATCAGCTGTTCATCAAAACGCTGCAATACAAGCCAATGTTGCCAACCGTTCCTCTTCATCGTCTGTCAATGGGTCAATGGCCGGGAGCAATCTACGCCATGAGGAAGAAAGAGAGAGAGGAAAATCTGAAAGGTGTCATCAGTCAGTTGATGTAAACAATGAATCAGCTGAGAACCAGCAAGGATTTACCATCGTACAAAACCGAAAACGCCGGAAAAATAATAACTTTGTCATGGGAAAAGCACATTTCCGAGGAGATGAAGATTTTTCAGGATCAACGCAGAGGGAGCTTTTTTTTATCTGGGTCGCGTTAGAATGGGGGTAACCCCTAGCTTTATTGAACAACCAATAAAAATGCAGTGCCCTGAAATTAGGGACCTTAAAGTTGAAACTTTACCTGTTAAAGGTGAGACTATCTCTTTTAAAATAAGTATACATTCTGATTGTAAGGATGATTTTTTGAGACCTGATATTTGGCCTAAGGGGGTCATTCTGCGAAAATTTTGGGTAAACAAACGTAAGCCTGAAAATTTTCAAAGAGACCGGGGCAATCAAACCATAGTTTAATAAACGGCTCTTCCCATCCAAGCATTTCTGTTTACTATATTAATACAGGTGGTATGAGAACAAAAATAAAAAGTTTTCAACAAGCATTGAGTTGTTGCTGTTATGGCACTATTATGATAGCAGAAACTTGGTTAACATCTGACTTTTCTGATGCCGAGGTTGGAGTCACAAATTATGACTTATATAGATGTGACCGTGACTCAGGTTTAAATACCTTAAAGGTGCGTGGAGGTGGGGTATTGATCGCAGCTAAAAAACATTTATTCACACAAAAAATTATTATTCCCTCTGTTGAAGCTGATATTTATCAGGTTTACTTAACATTTAGTGTAAAAAATCAATCTTTTGTTGTTGGCTGTGTCTATATACCATCTCCATCGCCTTACCATGCTTATGTAGCACATTGTGATTCTCTAGATTATGTAGTTGATGAGTATTCTGATAGTTTGTTTGTCTTGGCAGGAGATTATAACTTGCCTCAGGTTAGATGGGGTAATGATGATCTTGGTCTAACTGCTGATTATGAGCATAATGACTCGGTAAATATTATTGCCAACTATTTTAGTTTCCACAATTTTTGTCAAAAAAATATGGTTTTGAATAACAATGGAGTTCTTTTGGATCACGTATTTACTAGTTTGAATTCTATTGAGGTAATACCTGCTGTAGAAACAATTTTTGAAAATAGCTTACATCACACAGCTATTAGCTTTGACATTTATTGTGAGGAAGACTGTGAGGTAATGAATTATGAAGAATATTTTTATGATTTTAAAAATGTTGATTTACTTTCAATTAATTATCATTTGGCTAGCATAGATTGGGATGCTTTGTTTAGTAATAAAACAACTAATGAAATTGTAACTTTATTTTATGATATTATATACTCTTTAATAGAACAATTTATCCCTCTAAAGAAATATAAAACTTCTACTTTTCCCTCTTGGCTCTCTTCTGAACTTCGCCATTTGATTATACAGAAAAAACAAATACATAAGAAGTTTAAAATTAGTGGGTTGCCGGTGGATTATGAGCATTTTATGTCCTTAAGACACCAGTGTGAAGTTTTGAGAGATGCTTGTTATGAACAGTACATCAATAGAGTGGAGAGCAACCTTTCTGCGGATCGAAAGTATTTTTGGTCATTTATCCAAAGTAAAAGAGGGACATTTAATATTCCTTCTAGAATGACCTATAATGGCAAGGTTAGCTTGAATGCTAAGGACACTGCAAATATGTTTGCTGAGTGCTTTTCTTTGGTATACTCAGATGAACAACTCAATACTGTACCTTCTTTTAATTTTGAAAATTCAATTTGTTTAAGTGCTGTATCATTGTCAGTAACAGAAGTATATGATGTTATTGTTTCCTCTAATAATAGGATGTGGTCTGGACCAGACGGAATCCCAGCATTTTTTCTTAAACAATGTTTGTATACAGTTACGAGACCCATATGGATTATTTTTAACTCTTCTCTTAGTTCGGGTTGTTTTCCGGCCCCTTGGAAGAAGCGGCCGGGAAACAACCCGAACCGATTAAATCTTTAAAACCGATTTTTAAATCTGGGAATAGAAGTGATATGACCAACTATCGTGCGGTTTGCAACCAATCAGAGTTACCAAAATTACTGGATTGTCTTGTTGGTAGGAAAATAGCATGGAATTTTAGAACTGTTTTTAATCTGGAACAATTTAGTCGACGTAAATTAGCAATAATTATGCTATCTAAGAGAAATAATTTATAAAGTTTTGAAAATTTGGGTACAGAGTCTTAATAGACATCCAATTATAGATCAAAAGAGTTCCCACCCCTCAGGAGGGTGCTTCATCTCCTTTTGCTTCAAAAACCACCCCCTAATGGTACCTCCTGCTAGTTTTTAAAATTTTTCTCGAAAACTGTTACCCTGACGAGAAAAATTAATAGAGCTTAAATAACTCTTATTAAAATTCTGCACCATTTATGTTCCATACTTTTTTTACCTACGTAGACCCCTAATCTCAGAAATGATGTTTGAAGTTGATTAATGCTAGAAAAGTGAAGACAAATTCCATAAAATTACATGGTTATCATTGGCTAAATAGGTACAAAATCTTAATCGCGTTGTTCGATTCTCTGCCTTGGAACAATCCATTGCACTTTATCAGGGGGCGGTCGGTAGAACCTCGCCGTATTACCCGTGCGTCCTTTTCTTTAACAATCACACCTAGATCTTGCACGTCGTCTATTTTTCATTTAGTCTGCTTTAGATACTGTGCAAGTATATTATAGTGAGTGCGTTAGTTTTATTTGGTGTGTCAAGGATGGAAATCGGCGATTGCTTCATTTGCGAAAAGACGCTTCAAAGTGGTGAAACTGTATGTGTAGAAAAAGGTTTGGCCAATGTAATAGCGGTTAGTAAAACCTGAAAGGACGATAAACACGAACTATTAGAAAACATTGCGAGGGTGAGTGTACAATACACTCACCCAAAGAATTAGAGTTGTGTTTTACGCATGAACTTTCGACGATACCCCTCTCATTGTTTAACGACAACGGCTTGATGAGAAAAACAAAAAAATGGTCCCTATATGACATTTTTAATTCCGTTCCAGAACGTCCTATTAATCCCGGTGAACGTACATATATTGTAGATGGTGGCAATTTAATTCATCGAGTGAATTGGCCGAAACAAGGGACATTTGCAGAAATCTACACTGCATATATTAATGTCATTAAAAAACGGTACGGTCAACGAGCAATCGTAGTATTTGAAAGTTATTCTGAAAATATCGAGAGTACGAAAGGCATTGAACGACAACAAAGACTTTTAAAACGAATATCTGCTGAAATAATCTTTAACGATAAGACGCCTGTTCCTGATTCACAGAAAAATTTACTCAGCAATCTGGCGAATAAACAACGTTTAATTAATCAACTGTCACAAAAATTGGAATGTGCCGGTATCCAAGCTCTTTCTGCAATAGATGATGCAGATACTCTAATTATCCAAACTGCTAGTAAGGTAGCTTATAATAGTCCCACAGTAGTCGTCGTGGGACAGGATGTTGACCTTCTCATACTCATAATTGCTCCTTGTCCTTTTGATAAAGATATTAGATATCTAAGAGATGTTCAAGGAAGCATCAAGAAAAGGGCATATAGTTCACTCGATATTCGGAACTCGGAAGTCCTTCATAACTATAAAAATAATATATTATTTGCTCACGCATTCAGTGGATGTGATACGACGTCGACATTTTTTGGCAAAGGATACGATGCTTTGAATATATTTAATAATCCATCATCGATGAAGCCTGACATTGGACGAGCTGGAGAAAAAAATCACACTAGGTTTATACAAGGTACCTCGTACTGTTACATCGTTCAGCCAATTTAGATTCATTTCATTTAATAAATTTGTTGGTCAATCTAATCATGCAGTGCTATTATCAAAATTACCACCTACATCTGCTACTTTAGAACAACATTCGTATAGCGTTTTCCAACAAATTAATTCCTGGTGTGGAGAAATTTTGAAGCCTAATGAATGGGGTTGGAAAACAATCAGGCAAATTTTGGTGCCAATTCCTACAACTGAGATACCAGTCCTACTTCTATTCTTAACTTAATATCTTGCAGTTGTAAAAAGGGTTACGGAAAGCGATGCGGTTGAGCTAAGGTTGGATTAAAGTGTTCAACGATGTGCTCCAATTGTCATGGACAAGGATGTCTTAATTCAGTGGTAGAGGAAGAATTACCTGAAGATATTCTAATCATGGAATAAACAGCGGTTAGTTTTTGATGGATTAGGCCTCATGTGGAAACCACTTTAAAAAAAACGCGCCGGTGGTTCTACCTCAGCGGTAGTGTGGAAACGGGCTAGAATATAAGATATCGCTTTATCTGTGTTTGCGCGACTTCAGTATTCAACCCATATTTGTGAAATTACGGCTCGATATAGGGAAAAATTGTATAGGGCATAAACGATGTACAATTTTATAGCGAATAATTTAAGTTCTATCCATCTTTATCGTCAGGGTAACAGTTTTCGAGATAAATTAAAAAAACTAACAGGACAACTTTAGAGGGAGGTTTCTTAAGCTAAAGGGGATGAAGCACCCTCCTGTGAGGTGGGAACTCTTTTGATCTATATTCACTTGTCTCTAAGGAGTTCGTACCCAAATTTTTAAATTTTTATAAATTATTTCTCTTGAAAAATCTAATTTACGTCGACTAATTTGGATTTGTGAAGGGAAGATCAGCTGATGTCAATTTGGTTTTATATGTTAATCACATATACAATAGTTTGGAGAGGGGATCTCAGGTTGACTCGATTTATACAGATTTCTCTAAAGCTTTTAATCGAGTCAATCATGGGGTCCTCTTAGAAAAACTAAAGGCTCTAGGTATTGTTAACCCTTTTCTTCAATGTAGATCGGAGTTTGTTGGAGGAAGAACTCAAGTGGTCAATCTTGGAGGCTCATTATCGGAGGAAATATGTGTGCCGTCAGGGGTACCACAGGGTTCCCATTGTGGCCCTGTTTTGTTTTGCCTTTTCTTGATTGATTTGGTGGACTATCTAAAAAATTGCAGTGTTTTGATGTTCGCAGATGATATAAAACTCTTTAGAAGCATTGAGTCTTTGAATGATGCTGTTCTTCTGCAGGAGGATCTTCAATCGTTTTTTGATTGGTGTACTTTAAACAAAATGTCACTTAATATGAGCAAATGCCATAAGATTACTTTTTCAAGGCAAAGAAAAACTATAAATTTTATTTATTCAATAAATAACTCTCCAATTAACTCTAAAGCAGAAGTCTCTGACTTGGGAATCTGGATGGACTCAAAATTATCATTTAAGAGCCACATCAATCAAGTAACAAATAGGGCAATGAAGGTGCTTGGCTTTGTTCAGCGTTCAACTGTTGACTTGTCCTTGTTTACTTTTAGAATGCTTTATTGCTCCCTTGTTAGGCCAATTTTGGAGTATGGGTCAGTTGTTTGGTCCCCATCTTACAATTGTTACATTGAACAGCTTGAAAGGGTCCAGAATAAATTTTTGAGAATTGCTGCATATGGGATTGGATGTCATAGGGATGAATATAACTATCAATGGGTAAGGGATAGTCTAAATTTGCCAACACTATAGTACAAGACGGAAATAATAGTCAGTGACGTCAGTCACTAGTTCGAAAACAGACCAACGTGAGCGGCTTAAACTAATATTTAATATTTAACAATAAATCTGGTATGAAATGCTCGCAAAATGCCGCTTGTTCTAAATGCGGACACAGCGTTCCGGCACAAAACGTGCACCGCTGCCAAATTCATTGTGGCTCGTATACGCGCGTTATGCGGAGCATTTGAAGCAGCTGTATTTTAACAGAGGTTCGCGATCGACGGATGTAAATGTACTGATATTTCACGACCGTCGGGCGGAGGTCGCAACGTTGCAACAGTAAACGAGCATGTACCTTGTGAGCGATCTGTTGCATAGTCGCGCTTGCGGGTTTAGGTTATCGTTTTGTTTTAACATTGAAAATGTTTCTGTTGTCCTAAATAGGGCCTCAAATCGTGAAAAAGTGCATGCTACATTTGCCACACATAACGTCGTATGCTTGAGAGATCGTGTTAGCTGGTTTATTAAAACTTAAATTGATTATAACGTATCGGAATCAGTTCTAATGACTAAAATAAATTGGAACTAACTGAAACTAACCGAAAGTTTATTGAACGACTATCCAAAACTAACCAAAAGCACCAAAATGGGCTAAAACGTATCGAAATAGATTAAAAATATTGAAGTAAGTTAAAACTAACCCAAATTAACCGAATTTTGATGACTAACCAAAACTAACCAAAAACATTAAAATTGCTTATAACGTATCGGAACCGGTTCAAATGACTAAAATAAATTGGAACTAACTGGAAGTAACCGAAAGATGATTGAATGACTATCCAAAAATAACTAAAAGCACCAAAACGGGCTAAAACATATCGAAATAGATTAAAAAGATTGAAGTAAGTTAAAACTTACCCAAATTAACCGAATTTAGGTGACTAACCAAAACTAACCAAAAGCATTAAAATTGCTTATAACATATCGGAAGGTGATTGAATGTTGAATGTCTAATCAAAACTAACCAAAAGTAACTAAGAGCACCAAACGGGTAAACATATAGATTGCAAAAATTAAAGTAAGTTAAAACTAACCAAAACAAGCCGAATTTTTGCGGCTAACCAAAACTAACCAAAAAGATTAAATTTGATTATAACGTATCGGAGTCAGTTCAAATGACTAAAAAAATTGAGCGAGTCGTAGTCGAGACACTGATGTGTAAACATATCCTATAACGACATCGGTTGTAAAAAAATGACAGCAGCACGTTGTGTTCCCAAGCGGTCACCCATCCAAGTACTAACCCTGCCCGACGTTGCTTAACTTCAGTGATCGGCATGCTATGGCCGTTGCCTGTACGTTTTAGTTTGGTCATAGAATAAAAATTAGGTTTAATAACCAAGTTTAAATTAATAAAAAATCAACGCGAACGAAGCCCCGGGTAAAAGCTAAAAGAGTCCTATGTTCTTTACTATACTCTTGAAATATCTGTACGAAATTTCATGATGATCGAAACAGTTTATGCGTGAAAGCGTAAGAAACAAACAAACACACACATTCGCATCTATAATATTAGTTAGGATTATTTAATAATACTTACTGGCAGCTTCGGAGTGGATTAATTCACTGCACAAATTCGACACGATAATCTAATGCCATCAGGAATAACATCAACATATGGACACAGCTTATTTGCCTAGTAATCTTGGGCCGACATCCTTAGATTTGGGAAAGTCAATAACCAAATTTTGCAAATTTTAGAAGAGGGCTATGACTCAATATTGTTTTAAACGTGTGGGCATCTAAATAATACTTTTGACAGTTCGTTTAATTTAAAATAATAATATGCTCTTTTATCATCTAAAATCCGTTTAAAAACGATTTTAAAAGACAAAATTGTATAAAAACCCGAAAATTCGTACTTTTTTAAGACGATAGCCGTGGCTTCTGACGAATTTGTCGTGGATTTTGAAGCGAAAATTCATTTTAAATTCAACCGTCCATTAAAAATAAGCTGTGCTATGGATCCAAATACACTGCGAATATAATAATTAATAAATAATACTTTTGACTGTTCGTTTAATTTAAAATATGCTTTTTTATCATCTAAAATCCATTTAAAATGATTTTAAATGGCAAAATTGTATATAATACCGCCCTAGCGGCTAGAATCGGTTTACACATTTTCGTCCCAATTGCCGAGATTTACCCTCATACCGCCGCGTAAGATGTTAACACTTCAATAAGTTGGAACTAACGGAAAGTTGTTTGAACGACTAACCAAAAGTGACTAGAAATAGCCAAAACGGGCTAAACAGAATCAGAACAGGTTAAAAATATTACAGTAACGTTATGGCTATAGTCAAAAGCGGTCTTATCGTGCGGGTCCAAAGGTCACATTTTTCATTAAACGTCATTACTTTGACAGATTTTACACGCAAAATCTGCCACGAATGAAGTTTTTACTGAAAATTGTGACCTTTGGACCCGCACGATAAGATCGCTTTTGACTATAATTATATTATATTAATAGATTTTCCTATCTAAAAGTGAAGGGTAATTTTTTCGGTTTTCATATCTGCACATTTTTGATATGTAAACATCTTACGCGGCGGTATGAGGGTAAATCTCGGCAAATGGGAAGGAAATGTGTAAACCGATTGCGACATTATAAGCCGTCGCATTGAGAAGAAAGCTAATCCAGGACGTCCGTGAAGGATTTTTATACAATTTTCCCATTTAAAATCGGTTTTAAACGGATTTTAGACGATATAAAAGCATATTTTAAATTAAACGAACCGTCAAAAGTATTATTCAGATGCCCAGACTTTTAAAACAATATTCAGTCATGGCCCTCTTCTATAATTTTCCTTCTATAAGTTTGTTTTTTTTAATGGAAGGTTGAATTTAAAATGAATTTTCGCTTCAAAATCCACGACAAATTCGTCTGCAGCCACGGCTATCGTCCTAAAAAAGTCCGAATTTTCGGATTTTTATACAATTGTGTCATTTAAAATCATTTTTAAACGGATTTTAGATGATAAAAAAGCATATTATTATTTTAAATTAAACGAACTGTCAAAAGTATTATTCAGATTTCCAGACGTTTAAAACAATATTGAGTCATAGCCCTCTTCTAAAATTTGCAAAATTTGATTATTGACTTTCCCAAATCAAAGGATGTCGCCCCAAGATGAGTAGCTGGTAAAAGAACAAGCTTTGTAGATTTTCGTGTCGAAAGTATGCAGTGAATTAATCCACAGTAGAGTGCTATAGATGGCCTCAATTCTCCCCCTCTAATTTTTTGCCCCCTCACCCCCCTCCGGTGACTTTGAGATAGACCCCGCACACTTGGTCTTAAGTGTATTCGACCTTGAATAACATTGGCCTAATTTCACCTTGAATGTCCTTGACATATTACCTTGAATGTCCTTGAGTTTTTGTTGAAGGTCGCGCATATGACCTTGGGATTGCTCCAAGCGTGTATAACCTTGAAGGTCCTTGGGACTGTTTTGTGGTGTCTTTTACCTTGAATGACATTGAAGTAATTTGATCTTGAATGCCCTTGAGTTTTTGATGTGTAAACATCTTACGCGGCGGTATGAGGGTAAATCTCGGCAAATGGAACGGAAATGTGTAAACCGATTCTAGCCGCTAGGACAGTACTATATACAATTTTGCCATTTAAAATCGTTTCAAACGGATTTTAGACGATAAAAAAGCATATTTAAAATTAAACGAACCGTCAAAAGTATTATTTTTATTATATTATATTCGCAGTGTATTTGGATCACAGCTTATTTTTAATAGACGGTTGGTTTTAAATTGATTTTCGCTTCAAAATCCACGACAAATTCGTCCGAAGCCACGGCTATCGTCCTAAAAAGGTCCGAATTTTCGGATTTTTATACAATTTTGCCATTTAAAATCGTTTTAACGAATTTTAGACGATAAAATAGCATATTATTATTTTAAATTATACGAACTGTCAAAAGTATTATTCAGATGCCCAGACGTTTAAAACAGTAAAATTTGAAAAAGCTGGTTATTGACTGTCCCACATCAAGGGATGTCGGCCCAAGATTATAAGGTAAATATGCTGTGTCCATATGTTGATGTTATTCCTGGTGGCATTAGATTTTCGTGTCGAATTTGTGCAGTGAATTAATCCGCTCGGAAGCTGCCAGTTCGTATTATTAAAGAATCCTAACTAATTTAATAAATGCGAATGTTTTTGTTTTTATTCTATGAACATGCTAAAATGTACAGGTAAGGGCCATAGCACGTTGAAAATGCCAGTTCTCGTCCGATCACTGAAGTTAAGCAACGTCGGGCGTGATTAGTACTTGGATGGGTTACCGCTTGGGAACATAACTTGCTGCTGTCATTTTTTTTACAACCGATGTCGTTATACGATATGTTTACACATTAGTCTCGAGTACTAGCAGACTCGCTTGTTTTTTTTTATTTATTTTTGTTTTAATTATGATAATGTTTAATATTATTGCTAAAAATGCATTTCTTTAATTATATACCTATATTATAAACACTCGTGTGTTTGTATTTTAACTTTTTTAAACTCTGCTTTTGGAAACTAAATGAATTTCAACGCAAATCACATTTTTGCGTTTTTATTCATCATTTTCAATTCAACAAAAAATGTGGGATTTGGATACTACGGTCGAAGTTATAGTTGAACCTTTTATTATTAATGTTGGTTCCGAAAGTAGTGATAGTAATGATTCTGAATCAAATTCTGATCAAACCTCCGATAACGAGTAGTAAACTTAAAATTTTATTGATTTTTGATGTAAACTTTCGATGCAACTTTCAATATGGTATTTTATGATAAGAAAAACCCCTTATCATCCATGGCTCTTTTTTTCCTAGCCTTAATGAATACATAGTACTATTTGTTTGTAGTACAATTTTGTTGCTTATTACTAGACTTAGGAATAATTTTGAATATACGTTTTTTTGCATATTTTAGACTAAAATCATGCATATTTATGTGCACAAACTTTATTTTTTTAAGTGGATATTTGCCTAAGTCTACTTATTACTATTCCATTATATAGTTATTATAACATATTAATTTACAAAGCAATTGTATC
This sequence comes from Pissodes strobi, assembly GCA_016904865.1. NCBI lineage: Eukaryota > Metazoa > Arthropoda > Insecta > Coleoptera > Curculionidae > Pissodes > Pissodes strobi. Next base: position 1,499 of record MU189926.1, on the reverse strand, counting down.
CGCCACTGGAATTTCCTTCTCTCTTCCCTTACCCCTCGAGGCGCGCCTTAAAACTAAAAATGAGTCACTGACTATTATTTCCGACTTAAACTATAGAATCAAGAAGAATTCTACTAGATCTATGTTTTTTACATAAGGTAATAAATAGACTGTCCTCAATTGTTGTCACATTTTAAACTTAGAGTTCCTTCTCGCAATAACCGACAGTCAGAAACTTTTATAGTACCATTTCACCACACTAACTATGGCATGAACGAACCAACTACACGACTGGTTCGCAGGCTAATGGCCTGCTGGGACAAATAAATTTGTTTGACTCTAAATTTGGTAGCTTTAAGAACAAACTGAAACAAATTTTGTAAAATATTCTATCCTCAACCCAATTGTTCCCTTGTAAGTAGTTCTTGGCTGTGTTGATAGATTTAGTGTAGTTACTGCGATTTTGTTTTGTGATATGTGATACTTTTTACGTGATTTGAATGCAATTTATTATATTTTATATGTATATTTTAATGACTACAATGTAAATGGATTCCGTTAATAAATAAATAAATAAAAAAGATTAAAATTGATGCTATTAAGTCACAGCTTCTATGACGCCGAATAATATTTCGCTGGAGTCTTGCATAAAATATTGCCGCCTTAGTTCAACATTTAGTTCTAGTTAGTGAGATGTGTATTATCTATGTATGTGTGCTCGAAGGCTTATAAGTTTTTAGCAATTATTATCTTAATTGTATAATCAATCTTAAGGCCATCTTCACGTTTTATCCGTAGTGAATGAATTATGAATGATTTGTTTGAATTATTTTAATATTTTGTTTTACAAATTTATCTTACACTTGTGATTCCGGTAATTGGGTATTCTGATTGACGAACCAAATGGCCAATGTGCCTTATATTGTAAACGTATAAATAAATAAATAAACACGAGAACTAACCGTAAAACCGATCTTAATACGCTGTCGTAAATACATGGGAAATCCCTATTCAATAACTCTGAACATTCTACTTACGATTCCGAGAGCAGCCCTATGTACAGGAGACAGAGACAAATCAGCACACTTGATTTCCCACACTTGAACCGGTTCAAACCAGTGATCAGGTTCCAAGGACGAATCATATCTATAATAGGTTTTTGGTTGAGGTACAACGTGCTCTTTGAGAAACTCCGTATGTCTCTGGAGATCCTCGTCAGTAAATCCTGTTCCAATCTGCCAAAATAATTTGCTAAGTAGAATGGCTTAAGGAACATAAGACTTTACGTATTAGTGAATATATAAGGGCCTCCTTACCTTGCATATACTCTGATACTCCTCGCAATCTTTATCATAACAGGCCAACAAGAATCCCCCATATGTGCCAGTCCGTTTGCCCTTCCCCACATATCCGCCAATCACGACCACGTCTAGAGTGTCCCCCACTCCTTCTAAATAGTCTTTTTTCAGCTTTAGCCATTTGCGAGACCTTTTCGCTATTTCATAGGTGGCGTCTTGTTC
>MU189925.1:32358-47459 GCA_016904865.1 Pissodes strobi | reverse complement strand
TAGGGTAGCACAAAAACGTTCGGATGGTTGTTAGGCTAGCCGTAACAATATTGACAGGTTGGAATATGTGCAGAGACGTTTTCTTAAATACCTGAGTTATAGGGTGGATGAGGTGTACCCCTCAATCGGGATATCTCAAGATAGTTTGCATTCAAGGCACGGGTTTCCTAGTCTCATTGTGGTCAGAAAGTGTTGCTTGGTTGTCACATTGCATAAGATCATTAACAACAGTATACAGTGTCCAGATTTGTTGCATAGATTAAATTTCAATGTTCCGCGCATGGCCTCCAGATGTACCGACTCATTCTACCTCAGTACTGCTCGTACTAATAGGTATTATGAAGAAATCGCCTTTACATAGTATGTACAAAGAATACAATAATATTAGTTGTTATGTGGACATTTTCCACCGCAATGTGAAAGATATGATTTTTTTGTATTGTAGTATTATAATGTCAGTAGGATGTATAGTCTGAATTTCCTGTTCTGGTAATTGGGTATTTTTATAAATAAATACAAAATAAATATTTAAATTATTACGTTCAGTAGCGTCGCTGGGGGAGTTTAAAAAATACCATTGACCAAAAAAATGTAAGCCACTGGCTTTTTTTATTTTATTTTTCTCTTCGAATTGAGCAACTGGCAATACAAATTTATTGTCCTGCCAATTATTGTTTTCAAATCTTGCTTTGATTTCGGTATGAACTTATTTAATTTCTGTTCGACTCAAAAATTATAATTTTCGCTTAAAGCGTTCACCGTATCAAAAAACACCAAATACCTCTTTTGTCCTAAATAAAATAAGGAACCAAAAAAAAAATATTTTTTTTAAATGTCAATGGCGTACCAAGGTTTCCATACAAAAAAATGTAACAAAATTTCATACCGACGCCACTGGTTAAATTTGGGAAAGTGTTATATTTTGAAAATAAGTGTCTCTAAATGCTTATTTTATTTCCCCAATTTCATAAAAACATATTAACGCATTTAGGAGTGTATGAAAATTCAACACCGTGTCTCTTCGTACCGAAACGAATAAGGACCATGTTTTATGGGAAATTTCTATCCTAAAATAACGTCAGGAATCACGTCCCGAAGTTTGTAACCATACTTATGAAACATCCTCTATAACAAGGTGGGTCTGTGGCTCATCGTTTTAGACTTATTGCTGGTCTTGTTCAGCAAATTTCGGGAATCGTTTATTTTCTTGATTTTTTCAAATGGGACATATTGTGGCATATATGGATAGAACATAAAAAGACAAATCTATTGATATACCTATAACATCATAGGTTTGCAAGTAATAGTTTCTGAATTATGAGCAATTATCTTCAGTATGTAACCTATATTTCAAACAAATATTTACCAAACCCAACGCAAATTGTTTGATTTTTTTAAAAGTTAATAATTATTATTTCATCTATTCAAATGGACTTATCGACTAGGTATCTAAATTCATATGGATTTTTATATTAATATTTTTTTATATCGGCTAATTTTTATATTTGCTATTTTTTGTTGTTTCTTGATTTCTAAATTTGACAGCTTTATCTTAATTATTTTATTGATTTTTCTTCTAGATGTGGCCTAATCCTTCGTAATTGGATATATTGATTCCTAAAACCCTAAAAAAGACATCCTATACAACAGGGTATTATATAAATAAGGTTGTCATTCATTTTAAGAGTGGTAGAGCTCTTCCCGTCACTTATTCAATTCACTCCATTTCTCAATTTTCATCTTCCATTTCGAGAAAAAGTATAAATTAATAGTAAACTTGGATTCCGTGGCCCCAAAAATCCTGAAAAAATATTCACGGTGCTATGGAAATAGCGCAGATCATTTTCCTGGAAATGCGAAAAGGAAAACACGTCACACCCGCATCGGCCCAATTCCTCTTCATTCGTGAATACAATGATGCCTCGACCCCAAACCCCCTGAAAACGGCGTGTCACGCTCTACATGGTGTTATGGGAATACTGAAATAGTGTTATTTTAAAGGGATGATCTTGCTCGACAACGTAATAAAAAGCTCCAGCGTTTCGCTTTCAAGTTGGTCTTTAAATTAATATTTTTTTTGATATATTTACTAGAAATATTTGTTTCTATAACAGTTCTTGAATATTTAATAACAGAAGATCCCTTCATGGAAATCCACAAACAAATCTTGCATCGTGCTTTGCCACATTCCATTATCTCATAAACGCATATTTAAGTTAAAAAAAATTCTCGTCGCAAAAATAATCAAATGCGATTTCGGAAAGGAAATTCAAAAAAGTGCTGCAACTTATATGAATTAAAGAGTTGAGCTTCATGAAGTGTTTTCGTATTATATTTTCCATTGGATCAACATTTTTTGGCAGTAGGCTGCTCAGAAATATTTATTTTAAATATTTCCAAATTTTAGCATGGCTAAAGTCGTTTTCTTTCTCCAGTAAGTTGAGATAACCCACCTCTGTAAAATACTATTTCATTGAACCTGATACATTAATTTTTGAGACACCCTATATATGTATATATTTTGAGACACCCTTTATACATGTAAGAGATAAATCAAGTCATAAATTGAAGTCGAGTTTTTGCGAGGTTTTTTGGAGGAGATCCGAAAGGTATTGTTGGAGAACGAAAAATAGAGAGTTAGAAGCCGGCGGAGTGTACAGTTTATTTTGGTGAATTGTTTTGCTTCTGTGTTGCAATATTATGTCATTACAAGTCGGTAAAATGAAACTTATAATATTGATATTATCATAATTTGTACCATTATATATTTTATACTCATTGATAATTAATATTTGATGGCCTAACATGTGTATACCTTTTCATATTGTTATTAACATAATTTACATAAATATTTCTTCTATTTTCATTGATAATTAATATTTGATGGCCTAACATGTGTATACATTTTCATATTGTTATTAACATAATGTGCATAAATATTTCTTCTATTTTCATGGATACTTCATATTTGATGGCATAACATATAGATATATTTTGATATTGTTATTTACATAATTTGCATAAATATTTCTTCTATTTTCATTGATAATTAATATTTGATGGCATAACGTGTGTATATATTTGGATATTGTTATTAACATGATTTGCATAAATATTTCTCCTATTTGATGGCACAACATGTGTATATATTTTGATATTGTTATGAACCTAATTTGCACAAATATTTCATTTATTCTCATTGATAATTTATATTTGATGGCCTAACATGTGTATACCTTTTCATATTGTTATTAACATAATTTGCATAAATATTTCTCATATTTTCATTGATAATTCATATTTGATGGCCTAACATGTGTATATATTTTGATATTGTTATAAACATAATTTGCACAAATATTTAATTTGTTCTCATGGATATTTATATTTGATGGTATAACAAGTGTATATATTTAATGAAATCGTTTTATGCTGTGAATAACACTGTTTATTGTTTCCTGTCTCTTCGTGCTGGAATTTTGGTTTTAGTATGACTGTGATTGCATGTAAGAGCTTTTGTGAAATTACTAACATTTTCCTACCCTGACGGGAGAATATCCTAGTTATAAATGTAATGATCATTCTAGAGATGTTGGCCCTGATTTCAGCTTTGGCTGAGTGGCCTCCGTGTCCAGGGACCTCAGTGCCCTCCAGCGGCGACTGGCTAACTAACACCCCTTTTCGGTAGTGTAGTGGTTATCACATCCGCGTCTGGCACGCGGGAGACTCGGGTTCGATTCCCGACCGGAGAGCTATCTCTTCAGTTTTAAATGTTTTGTTATAAGTGTAGAACTACAAATTGTGGTACGGGAGACAGTAATTTAATTAATTATAATACTAATAGATTATACAGCATAATTCGGTTTAGGAATTAAGATCGAGGGTTTCTCTGCCGTACTCTTTCCCCTCGTGAATTCCAGGCTGAGTCCGGCACGCTTTTCTTTAATAAATTAGGCGTATTAGGAATCTGTGGTTTAATTTACATGACGCACCTTTCCCTCAAATTTCCCTAAATGTGTTCCGTTGAAGCGCATAATGAGTGAGTAAAATTGTGCAAGATATAATAATAACACAACGTAGGTATTGGTCCTCTTTTTAATCCATTTCTTTTTAATCTAATTTGACGATCACTGGTAAAATAAAGACAAAGCACAATTTTACTTATCTGATTCAACTATTTTGAATCGACCCGGGTACGTTATACTACAAAGTTTTACCAAGAATCATTTTTTTTTTCAAATTGATCACAATGGAACACGCTGTGGATGTACTAACTGTTTTACGAAACCTGAAACTAATGCATCGGCTGGCTTGAACTAATTTTGAATCCTACCTGAATCTATTTTATCAGAAAAATAATAATTTGAATTATTTGAACTAATAATGAATATCTTTCTAAAATAATGTCTAACTGCTAACATATATAATCATCTGTCTTAATAGAAAGCAATACCAGCGAGAAACATTTCTAAGTATTGTACCGTTTCGAGAAACGGGCCACAAAAGCGAAATAAAAATCAATAATAAAGTGCTAATGGCAGTAACATCTTGGCACAAAAAGGCCATAATCTTTAGGACCAATAAATCCAGCCGTAGAGCAACCCTTCGTTAGCTGGCCCAAAAGCAAATTACACGGTTTTTATGGGCACCCCCAATAAAGATGTTTACGGGAAGAAAACTTGCTGTTAGAATAAATAGGGACGTCACATTTTGCGACCTTGTGTTATAGCATCTGTGTTTTCGGAAGGTCGCGCCTGCAAAATTTTATTGGCCCTTGCATGAAATTATCGGACTCCCAATACAGGGGTGGACTTTAAAAATGTTTCCCGGATATAGGCTACGTCAAATGCGTTACGTAGTGTATTGATGAGAGGTGAAATAGAATGTTGCCTTCCTGTAGAATCTTAATACATTTTTTATCCATGTCTACCTTAAAGATACAGAGTGTTTCACTGACGCAGGTAATTTCCTCCTCCACATCTCAACATGAGATAAGATTTTGCCTCCCTATAGAGTCTTCTTTGCTATCCTTGTCTACCTTAAAGATTAAAACATAAGGAGGGCTTTACACCATAAAATGTTGCATATAATGGTGTTGTCAAAATGCTATTGAAATAGGGTAAAAATATTAAAGATATATATCAAGCCTATCAATTTCCGTTTGGAATGGCGCTGTAGTAAACAGGAAAAAATATATAATTTACGATGGTATTCTTGTTAATAGAACTTGAACATTAACACACTGGGGGAAAAAGGTCTCTGAATATGTTTCTTTTATCCTGCAGAAAATTAGCGCGGTCCAACAAATTGTCTACAAGATATATTTTTTTAAGTTGTCATGAAATTTACTCAATTGTTTGACATACGTTTAAGACCAGTTCTACATAACCGAGCCTGTTAAGCATAGTTGAATGAGATAAGTTGTGCTTTGTCTTTATTTTGCCAATGATCGTCAAAATAGATTAAAAAGAAGACCAATGCCTACGTTGTGTTATTATTATATCTTGCACAATTTAACCCACTCGGAATGCGTCCGACGGTGACAAATTTAGGGAAATTTGAGAAAAAGGTCATGTAAATTAAAACACATACTCCTACTGCACCTAATTTATTAGAAAAAACGTGCTGGACTCAGCCTGGAATTCAAGAGGGAAAAGAGTACGGCAGAGAAGCCCTCGATCTAACTTCCTAAATGGAGTTATGCTGTATAACCTTTATTAGTATAATAAACATTAAATTACTGTCTCCCGCGCCACAATTCGTAGTTCCACACTCATAATAGCACATTTTAAACTGAAGAGATAGCTCTCGGGTCGGGAATCGAACCCGAATCTTCCGCGTGTGAGGCGGATGTGATAACCACTACACTACCGAAGAGGGGTGTTAGTTAGCCATGCAGACGCCGCTGGAGGGTACTGAGGTCCTGGAAGACGGAGGCTACTCAGCTAAAGTTGAAATTAGGGCTAATATCTCTAGAATGGTCATTTCATTCCTAACTAGGATATTCACCCGTCAGGGTAAAAAAAATGTTAGTAATTTCACAAAAGCTCTTACTTGCAATCACAGTCATACTAAAACTAAAATTCCAGCACGAAAAGACAGAAAACAATACATTTTCTGTTTTCATTTACAGCAGGGTTATTCACAGCATAAAACTATTTCATTAAACATATACATATGTTATGCCATCAAATATGAATTACCCATGAGAATAAAAGAAATACTTGTACAAAGTATATTAATAACCATATTATAAATTTTACTGACCTGTAATACACGATGAAAGAGAAACCATTGACAAAATAAACTGTTTACTGCTCCGGCTCCAGACAATCTATTTCCTCTATCGAACGATACGTTTTAGGATCTGCTCGAAAAAACCTCGCAAAACCCGACTTCAATTTATGACTTGCTTTTCTCTTTTTCTTTCTTTGCATATATGGGGTGTCCCAAAACCGAATGTATAAAGTCTAATGAAATAATATTTTAAATAGGCGGGTTACCTCAGACCCATCTGGAAAAATGTAATGGTTTTCTTAAAATAAAACAAGACTTAAGGTAACATTTTAGGAAACAAAATTTCTAGGAATTTAATTTTTTTCATGGGTTCAGATGTGGTTTATTCAATTTCTTTATTGTTTTAAGAGTCAGCAGTAGAGTAATTGGATCCGCCCGGCCTTAATCGGTGTTTGAGGTGTAGTTTGGCATATATGTCAAATAAAGAAAAAAGAAGAAGTGAAATATATTTAGATATTTTTTAATAAATAATAGAGAAATACATTTGAAGCAAGTGCGGCATCCTCCACTTATATTTGAAAAGATTTATATGCGGTGACGAATAGAATTTAGTTGTTGTACTTATGGGACTCTAAGAGATAAACTCCTCGAACAGTTGCTTCCGTGTACATACATATCAAACTGAAGTATAAGTTATATTCCAAGCCTTTATTGGAAAAAATCCCTGTTTCCATTTGGCCAGCGCCAGCGGTTTAACTCCTGGAAAGCACACAAAGTTTGACTGATTTTCTATTGTTGCTGAAGGGAAATGAGTATAACCCAAATAAGTGGCAACGGATTATTCGGGCAGCAATTTATTTGGACGTTTTGTTTAAAAAGAAAAGGTTCTAATTGACCCCATGTTCTTATCTATACTCCATATTCCCCTACTAAATCAATAAATTGAAAACCGAATTATAATAATTAATTAAGCAACATTATATTCACATTTTTTTAAAAGATAAAATGAAATTTTAGTTTGAGTTTTTATCGGTTAAATTTTAGAATCTGTAAAATCAATCAAGTTTCATAAATAACTTTGTTAATGGGGTCAAATAGACTTTCATTTGGGTTGGCCCCATCCGTACAAGAATCAAATCAAAATATCCAATTTGTATAATTTTTGTGGCTTAGTCCGACGCTGTCGTGCCATCCGAAATAACGCCGGCCAACCTGGGACCACGTGAAGAGGGCCACGCTAATGTATTTACGACCCTTGACATCGGCTTATTCGAATTTTCACGGTAAAAACGACCGCCCATGGTGAACTTTACATTTTTTCGACGCCCGAGGTACAAATTTATTCCGCCCGCCGTCCCCCACTTTTCGGGAACGCCGCCGCCCCCGCATCGGGCACTTGGGTAAAACGCTTCGGTAGTCTGAATTTCCAAGGGGGTGTGACGGATCAGTACATTTTTTTTCATAATGCTTATGCAGCATGAATTTTTTTGAAATAGTGTATTGTATAATTAGAAAGAAGTAAAATGAGATTTTTTGTTACGCATGCTTTTTCAAACGATAAAATAAAGTGCTGGCCATTTGCTTTTGAGCCACAAAAATTTCGCCTAAATTTAACACTAAATATGTTCTTAACCAGACATGATGTCGATGTCTGGTTTTTAATGGTTAATAGATTTGTCCCTTAACAGAAAATTTGCAACGTAGGATTTTTTTTAAACTGTCAAAAATTTTTTATATACAGGGTGTCAAAGAAGGCGATGATTTTTGCTCCAATTTCAATAGCATGTAACTTTCATAATAATTTTTTTAAATTTTGTCACGGTACATCAATTGAATCACTGGCCCATAGCAAAGAAAGTGGTCTGTCAAATTTTTGATATCTGCTATATTTTAAGAGATACAGATTTTTTTGTAAAACCTTGCTTTTTTCAACTTTTTGGCAGTTAGACCACACTGTGCGTTGTATCGTGCAAACTTTGTAAGTGATTATTATACGTTATGAGAAGCTTGTTTATGTTCAGTAAAAAAATTGTACCCAAATATTGTGATGTACAGTGGCGTACTTATAATCACTATATGTCTATGGTTTATGAGTATCTCACAATTTTTCACGATTGTTTTGTATTGGAAAGTACTCGCTCGCAAAATCAAACACATCAAACTAGCGATATTTAATTTTAAGGGGTTTCAAAACAAGTTTAATTTTAGAAATAGTGCTGTATTAGAAATAAATAAATAAAACTTTTCCAAAAATTAAATTAAAACTGTACATACAGTGCAATATTAAAAAATAAAAAATAAGGATAAAACTTGCTTAATCTAGAGGCGAGTACTTTCCAATACAAAACAATCGGGAAAAATTGTGAGATACTCATAAACCATAGTATAAGTGATTATAAGTACGCCACTGCACATCACAACATTTAGGTAAATTTTTTTTTACTGAACATAAAAAAGCTTTTCATAACTTATACCTAATGAATGATAATCATTAAAAAGTTTGCACGATATAACGCACAGTGGGATCTAGCTACCAAAAAGTTAAAAAAATCAAGGTTTTGCAAAAAAATCAATATCTCTTAAAATATAGCAGATATCAAAAATTTTACAAACTACTTTCTTTGCTATAGACCAGTGATTCAATTGATGTAGAGTGACAAAATTTAAAAAAAAAATTGTGAAAGTTACATGCTATTGAAGTTGGAGCAAAAATCACCATCTTCTTTCACACCCTGTATATAATATTTTTTGAATGTTTAAAAAAATCCAACATTGAAAGGTTTTTCCTAAGGGATAAGTCTAATAATCACAAAATAGTTATTTGTTTTACTAGGCAGCAAAGTAGTAGATTGACTGCCGCGGCTGATAATTCATAGCCGAGCGTAGCAAGGCTAGGAATTCAGCTAAGGCAGTCAATCTACTTTGCTGCCGAGTTGAACATATAATTTTTTCTCCGATTGTTTATAATGATATATGTATATTGTATATTTGCAAATTATTACAATTCCCACAATCTTTTTATTTTTCCTGTAGTGATAAATAAAGACAAAATTTGATAGAAATCGCAATTGTTGGAACGGTTGGTTGCTATGGAAATGTATATGTCCATAATAATTATAGTTTGACAACTTATGTCAAACGTTTTATTCCCATGGAGTCTAATCACTTTGCTGCCTAGGCAGCAAAGTACTTACTTTGCTGCCTGGACAGGAAAAGTAATACTTTGCTGATTGATATGTGTCTGCAAAATTAATATTCGCTGTCAATCGGAGAAAAAACCTTTTGCTGCCGCTTTGAGTATTTTTTTTAAACGATTACTTGACGAGAATCTACGTCAAAATTGTATGAGAAGATGTAGTGTATTTGCAATTTAATGAATGTGTCTTTAAGGAACTTCCGTAACGGAAATAGGAGTCACTCCCAAATGTGGTCTGTCAAGTGGTTGACAGGTCGTCGAGGACTCTAAAAAAATGAATATGACATTCTTGTATTCTTGTAACTTTTATGTTAAGAACTTGGTTTTTCTTCTAGCAATAAATACACTGTGGGCAAAATTAAATTGGAACCTTCTTTAATGCTTAATAACTTTTTTATTTTCAAACAGTGTTACCACTGCTACCCCGTTCGGGGCAGATCTACCCCTTTTTAATACAATTTCGCTCTCTCGTTCCCCTCGAACATATCTACCCCGCTCCCAAAATATCAAAAAAAAGTTATTCAATAGTTCTAAAAAAGTGAAATAATCAAGAATCTAGACATTGTCTTTAAAGAGAAGTCCAGACGAAGCTTTATAATAGTTTTTGGCACTTTTTAGCTGTCATAATAACTTAATAAGGCATTCTACTCATATTATTATATGTCGCTAGAAAACGCGTGTCGGTTAATTGAACGATATTATCGATCGATATTGACTTGGTAACACCATTATCTTTCCTGTATAAACAATGGTAACATTGAACATGGAACGGTCACCCAAGGATTCTTGATTATCGTGATCGTGATCCTCGTGATTCCCCTGGGAATAGCGTAAATCGTTAATGTACTGAACTTTTTCTGCTTTTTTGGAAATTTTTTAGTTGACGTGTCAGGCCGGTTTTGTCGTTTTTTCCTCAGAAACACACAAATTGAGTATTTTACGTATTTTTTTGGCGTTTTTTTTATTTTGGCGGAAACTTAATAGTAATCAAATGTTTTGCATGACACTGGAGCGAATTGAGGTGCTGGGTGGGGTAAAAAGTTGTAGGAAAAAAAAAGAAAATATACCGTTTGCAAAGACGAATTTTGTTAAAAATTTGATATTTTTATACATAATCCAGTGGCATAACAAGGTTAGGGAAAAAGAACTCCACTATCCCGTTGCAGTTGCAACGAGACAAAACTAACCGAAAGCATGCTCAAAATGAAAAAAACATATATTTGAAATCGGAGGATCCATCAGATTTAAGCCGAAAAAAAGCCCCCAAAGTTTGAGTTTTCACACAAATTTTCAGCACCACTTCACAAAAACACAGAAAGGCAATACACAGCCGAAAATCTTTTTTTCAAAATTTTGGGCATGCTTTGAGTTAGTGTGGGTTAGTTTTGGTTTAGTTTGGGTGCGCGAATTGAAATATTAGTAGAACCATAAAAAAATAATCAACTGCAACGGGAAAGTGGAGCTCTTTTTCCCTATCCTTGTACGCCACTGGAACATTTAAAAAAATAGCACATGTTTTTAACAAAATTTGCCTTTGCAAACCGACTATTTTCCATTTTTGAACACCTTTTTTTACCCCACCCAGCATCTCTATTCACAAAGAAAAAAAATACTAAAAATGACGTAAAAACACTCAATTTATGTGCTTACACGTGTGTTTCTGAGGAAAAAACCGTAAAACGACAAAATCGGACTGACACCAACTAAAAAGTTACCGCTTTTTTTTGTTAATTGTTGTAGTGTGCTAAAACTGTGAATGTATTCTGTCCAGCGTCAAACTATTTAGTGATTAGTGAGTTCCTTGGGAATGTTTAGCTTATGCTTAGGCTAACGAAAAATTTGCACTAACTAACGTCTAGCCGCTGACGGTAACTCAGGTAACTGACTATCCATATGGTATTATTATGGCTTTTTGCATAGCCCTCCGTTCGCTTCGCTCGCTACGAGGGAGGGCTCAATCAACAAGAACTAACGAAGTGCTAACCAAGGCTAACCCAAAATTAAGAAAAAAAGCTAAATTAATAAAAAACAATTATTCTTCATTTTGGGTTAGTTTTGGTTAGCACTTGGCTAGTACTTATTGATTGAGCCCCTGTAGCGACCGAAGCGAGCGGAGGGCCATGCAAAGCCATAATAATACTAGACGCTAGTAAAATTTGCGACTCCTAAATGAAAAATAGTGGATATATTAGCTTTTATTTAATCTACCCCTCACCGACCCAATTCCACCCCGCTCGTTTACGTTAATCTACCTCGAAAATAAAAGTACCTGTGGCAACACTGTTTTCAAAGGATTTTTAATCATTTTTGGGTAATGGCCTAAGGCATTGTGATTTAAAAAAATTTTGCAAAGAGGGTCTGCTTCAGTAGCGTACTGAAAAGGGTGTATTTTTCCAGGTCGTTGCAAAAATCGGCCAAATGAAATAAAGATGTAAAAATGGGTCAAAAAGATTTGAAACTGTTCGGAATATTGACCATTAAAAAACCAGGTCAATACAAACAAAATTAAAATTAATACTTTAATTTTGGGAAAACCATGTCTTGTGGGCCAAATTAAATTGTAACCTACTTTAATGCTTAATAACTTTTTTATTTTCAAAGTATTTTTTATCATTTTTGGGTATGTTATGGTCTAAGGCATTGGGATTAAAAAGAAGTTTGCAAAGGGGGTCTGCTTCAGTGGCGTACTGAATAGGGGGTATTTTTCAAAACCAATGTATTTCAAGTCGTTGCAAAAATCGGCAAAATTAAGTAAAGATTTAAAAATGGGCAAAAATGATTTGAAACGGTTCGGAATATTGACCTTTAAAAAACCAGGTGAAAACAACGAAATTAAAATGTATACTTTAATTTTGGGAAAACCATGTCTCGTGGGCCAAATTAAATTGGTTCCTTTTTTAATGCTTAATGACTTTATATTTTCAAAGGAATTTTTATCATATTTGAAAATGTTATGGCCGAAGATATTAGAATGAAAAAGAACTTTGCTAAGCGAGTCTACTTCAGTGGCGTACAGAAATTTTGAATTTAATTAAAATTTTTAAAATTAAAAAAAATAATAATTTTTAATTTTAATGTTCGCCACTGAAGTAGACCCGCTTTACAAAGCTCTTTCTCTGAATCTAATATCTTAGGCCATAACATATCCAAAAATTATAAAAAATCCTTTGAAAAAAGCATTAAAAAAGAAACAAATTTTACTTGGCCCACAAGGCACGGTTTTCCCAAAATTAAAGTATAAATTTTAATTTTGTTTGTATTGACCTGGTTTTTTTAATGGTCAATATTCCGAACCCTTTCTAATCTTTTTTGCCCATTTTTACATCTTTATTTCATTTGACCGATTTTTGCAACGACCTAAAATACATTGCTTTTGAAAAATACCTACTTTTCTGTACGCCACTGAAGTAGGCCCTCTTTGCAAAGTTCTTTTTAATCCCAATACCTTAGGCCATAACATATCCAAAAATGATAAAAAATTCTTTGAAAATAAAAAAGTTATGAAGCATTAAAGAAGGTTCCAATTTAATTTTGCCCATGCACAGTGTATAGTTATCACAATTTTCAAGTGTTTATTTTACAAACATTTCATTGGCGACGAGTTATGTACTAAGTTGTGATAAATTTGATTGAACAAGAATTAAATCCATGGCAGTAATTGGGTCAATGGGAAGTTTTAACTCTCATTCGGATAGTTGGGTCCTGTATCAAGAACAAATGGAGCAATTTTTCGTTATTAATAAAGTCACGAGAGTGGAGGGCGAAGAAGACAGACGTGTGGCAGCTTTACTCAGTCTGATAGGTTCAGATACGTACAAAATTCTTCGAGATCTATGTACTCCTGACTTGCCAAGTAAGAAGAAATATGAAGAACTATGTGCCTTACTGAAAACACATTTTTCTCCTAAAGTATGTGTATTTAGAGAAATAATAGACTTTTATGAGGCTAAACAAAATGAAGGAGAAACTGTGAGTAACTGGTACGCAAGAATTCATAACCTGTTTACGAACTGTGAATTTGGTGGTCAATTGCAGTCAATTTTAAAAGACAAGTTTGTCTGCGGTATGAGTGCAAGAAGAATTGGAGACTGACTATGTGAAGAGAATAAGGATAAGAAGCTTGATAAACTGTTGGAAATTGCCCATTGTAGAGAGTCAGCTATTCAAGCAGAGGCGAAAAGAAGTAAATGCTTTGAAACATGGCAGCAAATTCAAGTATAATCACTAAAGATCAAACCTTAATCCGAGTCAACAGGACAGGCGAGAAGACAAGAGTCAACCAGGTAAATGGAAATGTAGATGTTGTGGTCACTTTCATACTGGTAAACAAACTTGTAAGTATATTAAGTATTCTTGTAATAAATGCAAAGAGGTAGGACATTTTGCCAAAGTATGTACCAAGAGCAGAAAACAACAGCATAATTTGTTGGAAGTAGAGAATGATGAGGTAGAAATAAACAATATTTATTTCAATAACGAAAAGCCTTTAAATTTAAATGTAAATTTAAATAATAAGGATTTCTCCATTCAAGTAGACTGGTGCTGGCTTATCAGTCATCTCTTTTAAGTTTTATGAGAAGCATTTTAGTGATTGCAGCTTGTATAATTCTTATGTTACTTTAAGAAGTTATTCTGGGTGTATTATTAAACCGGTAGGTTGAATTGATCTTTGTGTAAGATACAAACATTTATGTTGTAAAAATTTCACTTTTCAAGTGGTTAAGGAATCAAATCAAAATCTTCTGGGTAGAGATTTCTTTAAAAAAATTAAGTTTAAGTTAACAACAGATATATTAGCTCCCGATAATTATTTTGATGATTTATTTTGGGAATTTAAGGAGATTTTTGATGACACCTTGGGTTGCTACAGGCAGGGATGGGTAATGACGCGTCGAAAATTAATTTTCGACGTTGGTGTCGAAAAACACGTCGAAAATGTCAAATATTGTCGAATATTGTCGAAAATGTCGAATATTTTATTCCCCCATGGACTAACATACCTTTTAAAAATACGTTCTCAAAGGTTTTCCAGTGTATCTAAATACTTTTTCTAAATGGTTCTTTGTTCACGATCATGACAGATTCACGAAAAAAATTAAAACAAAGACGCCTTTTTCCATTTTGTTTAAATACATTTGGCAATATAATAGCATATTTTACTGAACGACCCTGCGACGGCAACTCAGATAATGCTAGTAACATGAGAAAGATGGGTTCCCAAGTCAATCTTTGGTACTCAAATTGCAATAGTCATACTGCAAATCTTTTAGCAAAAGAATTGGTGTCAGATCATATTGCAGGAAGAGTGCAAACCGTATTAAAAGAATTTTCATCACCTGATCTGGAAAAAAGTATATTAAAACATAATGGAAAAACAATAATATTAGCTGGGGAAACACGCTGGTGTTCATTTAGAGACTCTTTTGTTAACTTCTTATATAATTTAAAGGCCATGAGAAATGTGATTGCAGAAGATAATACGAAAATTAAACCAAATGTAACTAAACTTGTTAGAAAGCCCCCATTTATAATATGGGCTTTCTATAGGGCGAGACCAATCGGGAGAAAAACTTCGTAACGGTACGTCGGATCGCTCTGAAACTTATACCTATCGATTTGTAATCGAAAAAAAAAAATTTGATTTTTTGTCTGTATGTGTGTATGTATG
>MU189925.1:0-19475 GCA_016904865.1 Pissodes strobi | reverse complement strand
AAGATCCGCCAAAGGAAACAGTCAGCAAGAGTTCTTATGGGTCAGTAGAATTGAAATAAATTCATTCAAGTTTATTTCCAAGTTGAAGTTGAAGTAAAGTGCCAGCCCGTATAATGCAACAAAAGGGATGATATGTACATGTAAAACCAGACACGGATGAAGATACATCTTTGTTGACTGTTTCCCAAAGATAACCGGTAAATTAGTCGAATACGAGTGACTGTCTTTGGTCGTTGGCTGATCAGTCGAAATGCGTTCTGGTTTCTGTATATAGAAAGCTTATGTAAATATATTGTTAGTAGTAATTGATTTAATGATAAAGCCAGCGAATAATAACTACGATAAGAAGATTCACTCTCCGCGGCGGCACGTCAACGGTATGTCTCCTTCCCCGCGCGAAAACTAGCATGATACTGGCACGGCAAATATAACAACCAGCAATATCACATCTTCTTTTTTCGCATCTGCGCAAGTCCGCGCGCAAGATATTTCTTGGTAGGAAATCCGTCAAACTGCCGCCAGCGGCGTCGTGTTTTTACGTCTGGTTTATTTTATTGCTATTGGAGTTAAATCGAAACCATAGGCGTGTATTTGTCAAATATTTGACATTGTGAGAGACGAACGTTGATTATGACATTGTGTAATGCAAAAAGCGATGGTGTTTAAGCAATAAGAACTTGTACAAACCAGACATATTCTTCCAAGAAGAATTTCTTTAGATTTCCTGCTCATACAACAAGGTATACATATATTTCACAACCCATTGATATTTGAAATGTTATATTACGGCTCTGTTAAAGGGAAATCATACTTATATATTTCAAATCCAGCCCTGGCTTTTCCTACCGAACTGACATTAGCAAGGTCAAATTTAATTTTTCGCCTGACAGGTCGAGTAATATTGCTGGTTGTTATATTTGCCGTGATACTGGCATGTGACCTTTGGACCCGGCGCACACTGGTCAAATTTCTATGAAAGCTGGCCGTAATAAGGTTTACCAGAAATAAGACATACAAGTTATTAAGTATTACACGTTTAATATATCGTGTTTTAGAGAAATAATTGTTGAATTTTTTGCTCATCATCTATATTTATATATAGGGAGTATCAATTATCACTAACGATAAAAATCATGTAAAAAAATCATTTGTATGTTCATAAATCGTTTTAGAAAATGATTTTGAAAATTAAGGGCTCCTTCGTTGTAAAGAAAAGGGTTTTAAATTTTTAATTCGATGATCCAAATTTTGTGTCTGCAAAGGTTAATTCAGGAGTCTCACGAGCAAAATGAATGTTAAGCGGACGACAGAAACGCGTTGATGAGGGCCTGAAATTTTGCCATACATGTATTTCAGAGTTATCGTTTTCTTTCTTAAATTAATCTAATAGGAACGAAACTAGTAAAAAATATAGAAGCATCAGTGCAGCTGTTGTTCAAAAACACTTGCTTATATTCTGACTATCCCAAGGTAATATTAAAGCCATATTTACAAATTAAAACTAAATTATAAATTTTTATCTGCTGATTCAGCCAAAGTATTTATTACCTCTTTTTATAATAACATCAGTCTTGCATCAGCAATAATGATTCTGCCGAAATTTAAGCTTCAGTTTCACTTACTACAATATTATGGGATTAGGGGTGGGCGACAATAATCGATTATTCGATTCACTTTTAAGAAATTACCGATTAATCGACTTATCGATTAATATTTCAGAAAATATCGATGATCGATTATATCGATTAATCGGTTATTCAGTTGCTTGCTAAAATATTAAGCGTTTAATCGATTATTCAATTTCTTGCCCACCCGGTACCGATGACTTTACAACAGATATAGCTTTTAAAATTCCAATAATTTAATAATGCGTTGAGTTAAGGGTAATTTAAATGGCATTTGAAAATACTTTCAGTACAATATATGAAGCAAAAAAAAACAACAGAGAAACGTAAATGCTCAAACAAGACAGCAGCAGGGAAAGCTGCGCACGTTACAAATTTAGCCAATAAGGGATCCTCATTTGCATTTTAAGATCCTTTACACAAATAGTACACCATGTAAAAATCGACGTCTCCTATTGGTTGATCCATCTCGTATTACAATATGTCTTCGTGATGCAATCAATTTCTGCCAAGAGCTCTCGGGAGTGTCGTGGTGTAGAGGTTTAGACAGCTGGGTCTCACCTAGGCGGCCTGGGTTCGATCCCCGTTCCTTTTTTTTATTTTTTTTTTAAGTTTATGTTTCTTATGTTATGTTTTTTTCTTGATTTTGGGTACGTCTTGGATTAGTTTGGGTATGTCTTGGGTTCGTTTGGGTTAGCACCTGGTTAGTTTCCTTTCTTTGAGCCCCCGTAGCGAGCGAAGCGAGCGGAGGGCCATGCGAATTGACCAATAGGAGAGGCCGATTTTTTATAGGACACTATTTGTGTAAAGGATCTTATAATGCTCCTCATTTCGACGCGCCATTTTCTGATAATCTGGCTTCAGTACTTCAATTGTTGCACAATTAGGTATAACACCAACACATATCCTCAACGGAGTGTTAGCACGTTAGCTGTGTAGTATATCAGTCTTTATCTTTTTAATATGTATTTGGGCAAAACTATTTGATAAGAAGGATCACTTTCCGCGGCGGCATGTCAACGATATCGGCAGGCCATGATACAAATAAAACAATCATGTTGGCAGGCGACCTTTGACGCGGCGGCCATAGACCAGCTCATCCTTTTGTCAGACTAATTTTCACGCCTAAATTATATAGTCGAGTCAATATTCGGAAGTAATTGCACAAGTGCACCAAAATTACCGATAATTTTGCATGACAGCGTGTTGTCTAAAAACTGCATGAGTTCATTTTCATATTTTGGAGAAAGAGCCCGACACCGAAGGTGGAGGGCTCTTTTTGCAAAATATGAAAATGACCGAATGCAGTTTTT
The DNA here is from genome assembly GCA_016904865.1 of Pissodes strobi. NCBI lineage: Eukaryota > Metazoa > Arthropoda > Insecta > Coleoptera > Curculionidae > Pissodes > Pissodes strobi. The sequence goes on along the minus strand of MU189925.1, from coordinate 16,537 downwards.
CTAAGACAACACGCTCGAATGCAAAATTTTCTGGTTATTTTGATGCACGAGTGTAATTCGGGGGAATATTTCCCGAATTAGGACATGGTTTAAAAAAATACATTTTTATTCTTTTTTTAATACAAAAACGTACATGTAACTGTAAACAAAGTACAGAGATGCAAAAAAACGGTTTTTTTTTAATCCGAAACGAGACATTTTTAATAATACCTATATATTCACTAGACTTTGACGTTATTTATAAATTGTCGCTGTCAAATTTTCAATGGAATTACCATAGATATGTACGATGCAATTATCGCTGTGCTCTTTCGGTTTCTACAGTGCAATTATCGCTGTAATTTTCCGAGAATTGCACTCCTCTAATGGGATTTTTTATACATGAGGGAAATATTCGATATAAGATAATATCGCTATTTTTTAGTTGTGTTGTATTACAAAATAGGAATGAAATATACAGTAAAAATATTGTGCGAAACCTTTAACCAATTTTAAAAACACCCAAAAGGCCAAAATTTAATTAAATATTAAAAGATGGGGAAAAATCGAGCAACATTTTCTTCTTGATGTCTTTTGTCAGAATATTAGTATTCGGAAATATAGTGAAATCATTAGCACAAAATCAAAATCTTTTAAATATTAGTTATTACATACCTTGAGTATTGTTATCAATAATAACTAATTAAAAACGTTAACAGATTTTTGAAACAGCCAGTTGAATACAAACTTAATCAAAACATTTATTTGGTGATAATAATAAAAAAAACCATAACGTAAGTTTGACAGGGCGCTGCAAATAATTCAGAAGATATCAATTGTGTTTTTCCAAAGCCAAATAGAGTGTTAGAGTGCTATAAATAATTTCGTCATAAATTTGATTAAATATACCGCAAACGAAAATATCGTTTATGACCAGCTTTTATTTAAATTCAACCTGTGTGCGGCGAAATTCGCCGATCGTTACCAGGTAACGAAGAAATTAAACGACGATCCCTTTGTAGTGCTCTTTTGTCATTAAGTGGACCTTCTTGTCGTAGTTAATATTCGCTGATAAAGCTTTTTAAAGTCAATGTCACTGTCAAGGGTTTATGGACGGAATTAAACATGATATAGATACCTGCTCAATTTAACATTTATTTCCTTGATTTTGTAAATTTACACCATTCCTAGTTCCTATTCAATTTAGATTAATGTATGAATGAAGCTGAATGTATGTGTAGTTATTTAAGTTAGTAGATAAGAGTTGTAAATATTTCAACCTTAACATTGTTGTTGATTTGTTGACCTTGGCCTTTTTTACTGTCAACAAATAATAAATATTATTATTATATTTACATTTGTGTCTCTTTTACCGGTTTCAGTCATTCAGTCAGATTCTGTTAAATATAACCTAAACTACGCAGTAAAAATTAACCTGATCCGATTAAAGTAATAAAACTGACAATTTACTAGTAATTAAATAAGAGGTGAATCAGTGCTTATGGTGCTGATCTTAAAAAATAAGATTAGGCATCCAATGTCGAATTAAAGTCATCTCTGACTAGTTTCTAGACTTGTAGAAACAAGCTAGAACCCTGACTTTAGATGCGTCAAGTTAGATACGGAAATTTAGCTCTGTCCGCTCTACTTGCATTGCACATTATGCACTAAAACGAAAGGTCTTTTTTCTGACTTTAAACATACCTATTATGGGTGGGCCATTTTTGAGATATTTTAGCTTAAATTATAAATAAATTGCAGAAAATGGTAACAATGTTATTGTTTTCATGGCTTTCTTAATACCACTATGAAACTTTTTGTAATTTATTTATAATTTAATCTAAAATATGTTAAAAATGGCTCACCCAAATATCATCAACATACGGTGACGATCCATTAGAATATTTATGAAAGTAGCGGCACTTGAGTTCTGAAAATTGGTACCATAGGGATTGTAAAGACGCTCTATTAGAATTATATTATCAGCAACGTGGTGCCACTTCCGGTTATACCGGAAGTGGATGTCAACTTGGTTATTGTGAATGAAACACCCTGTATATTATTTCATATTTGGATTCTTGGTGAAATTCTAAATACATTTAATGTATAATGTCCTCTGAGTTTAACCGTTTTTGACATTCTAAATTTTATGTCAAAAATTACGTTTGAGTCAATACTTAATAATTGTCATTTTTTCCCGGATGGAAGCTCTACTTTAATACACTTATCGGATATTCTTATAATAAACCAATACAGAGTGATCAAAACCGAAGATTCAAAATTGAGTCGAAAAAACTCAAAATAAGTCATTTATTTTTTAAATGGAAAGCTCCATTTTTATAACTTTATCTTATTTAGCATTAAAAAAGCTCTACTCTTGTATAAAGTTTTCTATTCAATAATTTTGTAGTTTTCAAAATATTGCCAGTTGTAAAATTTTTATTGTTAAAATATTAGCCTGGGCTATGGTCAGTTGGCCACGACCGTCATGATAAAACCAAGTGTTACTACGTTTTCATGGTACCCCATATCAATGTCAAATCAATTCTTATCATTAATGATTGTGTGTCAACATTAAAATTTCCATTTTTTAGACGGTATTGTTAAGAATAAACTTTATACAAAGTTTGAGTTATTTTTAATGCTAAATAAGATTAAATTATACAAATTGGGGGTTTCCATTTAAAAAAATTGACTTTTGGCAGTTTTTTCCACGTCGGTTTTTATCATTGTTATTATTATCAGAATATCAAATAAGTGTATTAGTATATCTCTCCCCTTGGAAGATTTTCAGTTCCTATTAAATTATTAAAGTCAAAGTCAAAAATTATTTATTCAAAAAATTGAAAAATTGTTAGCTTACAATTCACAATTGAATGATATAGGGTCAAATATGCTACAAAACTAAAGTACTAACGTAAAGACGAAACAATTATTAATTTACACAGACAGTTCTATAAAAAAGATAAAATGACGTTGATATTTTCACGTATTAAAATAACTCAAAATACCTAACTTAATTACATCTCACAATCGAGCTAATGCTTTACCAATTGAATATGGCTCTAATTCAATAAGTAGCTTTAAAACTCCCTTTTTAAAAGTATTAAAATTTGCCCCGGCCTTCAAATATTCGGGCAATTTGTTAAAAAAAAAATACATACGCATACACCGGGCCTTCTTCAGTTGTGGAGAGTCTGTGGATAGGGATGTTTAAATTAACATATCTGCCTCCTGTATTGAAGGGATGAATCATTCCAAATCAGAAAATTTTCCCTATTCTTGAAAAAGAAGATAGAGCACTCATACATATAAAGTCCTGGCACAGTTAAGATATTGAACAGAGTTGGGCAAACTACTTAAAAAAAGTAGTTGAGTATAACTACTAACTACTTTAACAAAAGAGTAGTTAAACTACTAAGTAGTTTAACTACTTTTTTAACTACTATGACGTCATAACATATTTTTTATTTATTTATTTGAGAATATAAAAATATTATACAAAATATGAAAATAGCATACATTTTAATAATAAAACAAAGACAAAATTGCTGCACCTAAGTGCGATATTCTATTTACGCAAAACACTTATAATTATATCAACACAAAAAAGCCTAATATCACTACTTTTTATTAAAAGATACTCCATTAGATTTAAGAAAAACTAAATGTTCAAAAAGTTCGTCTGCAATTGCGTGTCTCCTTGGGGAGTTGAGCAAAGTGGCGAAATTAAACATTCTTTCCACTGGAGCGCTGCTTGGTAAAACTGTGTTGTATTTAATAAATATTTGCTTTATTAACTTGTACTCGTTTAGTGACTCAATATTACCCCTTTTATCGTCTAAGTATTGTAAAAGCTCTAGTTCAAGCTTCAAGCCAAGCTTACTTTTACAGTAATTTTTTTCTGATTCATTATCATGAGCATGGGGCTCATGGAAGGAAATATCCTTATGTAAAGTCTGCCTTTTCAGGGTTGATTCTTCCTTAAAATCAAAAAAATCATTTCCCGGGTGCAAATTCTCTTCTGAATCTGAATTTGATTCATGAATTATTGAATCATTTGGGAATAAGTCCCAACAGGCATTAACTACGATTTTGATAATTTGTTCATTATTCACAGAAGGACTGATCTCCTTATATACACTAAGCCATCTTAGTTTTATGCTTGGAATCGTAACGGCAGCGATTACAGCTTCAATGGACTCCTCGTTAATGCAAAAAAGCCTTTGGAATCTATTCTGGAGGGACGCAAGTAATTTGTCGATAACAAACTGTAAATTTATAATGCTTGTGCTCAATTTTAACTTCTCTAATTTTACTTTTAAAGATACTATACTCGGCAAAAAATATCCGTAAAAAGTAGTATTCTCGCCTTGTAAAAATAACAACGTTTCGGCTATAGGTGCTAATACTGCTGCGTATTCCTCCAAATAAATAATGTCGACATCTTTAAAGCCATCCTTAATGTCAAGCTTTTCGCACAAATATTTCAGTTTTGCCTTTTCATCCAAAATTTGTTTGATGGACATATAGAACGAATTCCATCGTGTTACGGACGGGTAACTTAACGTGTGCCCTAAGACACCTTTTATAATTTCTGCGCTTTTCGGTCGCCCTGCTTTGTTCCAGAGAAGCGAACATTTTTGCAAAACCTTTTCATGTCTATTTCTAAATGTTTGATTGGTACTAAGAGCGTTATTGACATCAGTTGTTGCAAACAAATTTAAAGTATGACTAGCACAGCGCTTATGTTTTGGAAGCAATGGATAATTTTCATTTTCTTGGAAGTCACCCATGTCATCCTCACTATTGTATTCGTCATCAGTTTCTGGAGGAGGTAATTTAAGCCCAAATACGGAAAATGCTTTTACAAAATTACTTCCGTTATCTGTGATAGTGGATAATATTTTATTATTATCTAGTTCGAAAGAAATATGTATATCCTCGAGAATTTCTGCTACCCTATCGTGAGTGTGTGATCCAGGAAATCTGCGACAAGCTAGTGCAAAAGAATGTCTTTTGAAAAAATCGTCAATAAAATGTACCGTAACTCCCATAAAACTTCTTCTTTTTGCTGACCAAATATCTGCTGTGGTACAAACATATTTTGCATTACGGAGCTTTTCTTTAATATGAACCATTTCTTCTTTATACAAATCATCAATTTTGCGTGTCAGTGTTCTTCTACTCATGACTTTCAGGTTTGTGTTTGAGAAAAAATCTCGAAAGCTTTCATGATCTACAACGGATAATGGCACCATCGTTTCTACTACAAACTTCAGAAGTTTATTATTAAAAGTTTCCTGACTGTCGCCTTTACTTATTTTTTGTTTGTATCTCAAGCTGCTTTCAATTGTAGTTTGTGTGGAAGTACTTGCGTCCGAATCAAGGCTTCTTCTTTTATTCGCCACAGTTATTTTTTTATGTTCTTCATATTTTTGGTAACTTTCCTGGTGTTTGTTTTTTAAATGTTTTAGAAAGTTTGATGATGATGAGTAAAATCCTTTTAGTTGTATATTTTTGGGCAGACATAGAAGACATTTCGCTTTTAGTGTATTTTCTTTCAATTCGGTAGGGGAAAAAAATGTTCCATCGAATAATGGTGAAGACAAAATCTTCCTTACTTTATCTTTTTCTTCTTGAGTCTTAAGACTTTCAATAAATGTCGAATTAACAGTAACGCTGAAAAAAAAAACTCAAATCACTTTTCATTGCGGGTTGGGAATATTTTGGAAACAACCATAATGATTATTTAAAACATGACTGTATGAAAAATACGAAGGCAGTAAATAGTGTTGTGTGAAAAAAACACAGCTGCTATGGTGAAAAATAATGATAGATTCTGATGTAATTTGACATAAGTATAAGTAATATGTAGATAGTAGGTACCTGCTTTGAGTGTCTTGCTGCTCTTTTAAAGAGTGACCATTTTTCACTGGTAAGAGTTTTGAGTCAATTGAAGGGCATTTATATATTTTTAGAATGCAAAGAGAAATAGTCCGGAATTTTCTTTTTTCTTTTCTGCTCGGGCGTATAGTCTGAGTCACTATCGCTAGCAGAATATGGATCTGGCTCTTGATCCGAATGATCTAAAAACTAAAAAAGAAAATATGCAAAACCTGCATGGTAGTGTTATACGTATTCAATTTTTCAGCCCAAGTATTTTCAACTTCCAAAAAACAGCTGCCAGTGGAATCAAACTATCCCATCTATTATTACAACGTGCATATAGTATTAACTAATGTCGTCAAAACCAAACAAAATTACCAATGTATTAAGGGGATTCATCAGCAGTATTTTTTTTGTTCCCGATTTTCTTCGTTAATATGCATAATAAAGAAAATTAGCCAAGTATAAAACTCGCTTAGAATTACTGAATCTAGGGCAGTACAGTGATAAAAAATTTAATTTCTTAATTTTAGCTTTTAATATATTAGGAGAAAAAAATAACAGAAAAAATAAGTCTGTACGGCCCTAGTGGATCATAATCTAGACATATTGATAAAAGAAAAAAAAAATTCGATCAAATAGTTTGTCCATAATCCTGGAATAAAGATTTTGAGACAAAATCGCTGATTCGACACGCCCCCTTGTCGCTCAAACACATGAATTTATTTAGAATTATTTCTTCTGGTAAAAGCTGGCATCGGCGCGAGGCCACGTGGTGTGTGTCTGTTGTTTACAACCTGAGCCGGTCGGGCGATCGCTCGCTGGACGAAACCAGTTTTCAGAAATATAATATTTGGGATTATTATTTATTTTGTAGACTGTTCTAAATGATATTGTAGCCGCTTCTCAAACTTTCCACAGATATAGGTGGCGCATTAGTGTAACAAAGACCCGTACAGAGATAAAAAAATGTTAAATACAAAAATTGTAAGATATGTTGTGGTAAATATTGTGAAAATATTTTCAATTATACAGGGTGCTTTATAAAATCCTGTCGTTCGTTTTTTGAGTTTTTTTAATGGAATGTATATTATTGCACATTTAGATTCTGCATGAAATTCACATTTCGTGAATAATGCCCTATATCTATCCCCAAGTTTTTCGAAATATTGACAGTTGAAAATCGGCCAACTACCATGTTTGACAGGCTGTACAGGGTTATCCAACGAGGACTAGACAAGGCGATTTATTTACTTTCCCTGTAATTTTATAAAAAAAAACCGAAATAACCATCTTATGTAATTTTCTCCCGCGAATTCGGATATGTTCAGCAAAAACCAATTGAACTAAAGGTCACTTTGATATATTTTTTAAATGGGATGCCATGTATATTATTGCATATTTGGATTGTGCGAAAAAGGCTAGACATATTTCATGAATAATGTCTTATACCTATCTCTAACGGTTTTTGAAATATTGACAGTTGAAAATCGACCAACTACCAAGCTTGACAGCTTGTTAAATCTAAACGGCTATAGATAGAACAAAACGGTTTGCACTTTCCTGTATTGGTTTTTCATAATCTCTCGTATAACACTAACTTTTTATTTAACCAGAGGTTAAATTTATCCGGGATTTTTTAACATCTGGTTAAATCTAAAGTTAGTGTCATACGATAGCTTATGAAAAACCATTATCGGAAAGTGCAAACCGTTTTGTTCTATCTTTAGCCCTTTAGATTTTACAAGCTGTCAAACTTGGTAAATGGTCGATTTTCAACTGTCAATATTTCAAAAACCGTTAGAGATAGGTATAGGACATTATTCATGAGATATGTCTAGGCTTTTTCGTACAATCCAAATATGCAATAATATACATGGCATCCCATTTAAAAATATATCAAAGTGACCCCTAGCACTTTTATTTGATGTTCAATTGCTTCTTGCTGAACATATCCGAATTCGCGGGAAAAAATTACATGAGATGGCTATTTCAGTTTTTTTTTGTAAAAGTACAGGGAAAGTCAAAAATTAGCCTTGTGTAGTCCTCGTTGAATAATCCTGTACAATCTAAACGGGTAAAAATAGAGCAAAATGGTTTGCACCTTTCTATCTCGATTTTTCACAAGCTATCGTTTAACGCTAACTTTGTATTTATTTACCCAGAGGTTAAATTTACCTGTGGTTAAATAAAAAGTTAGTGTCAAACAATAGCTTATGAAAAACCAAGATAGGAAAGTACAAACCATTTTGCTCTATCCTTAGCCGTTTAGAGTTTACAGGCTGTCAAACTTGGTAAATGGCCGATTTTCAACTGTCAATATTTTTGCTGACTTCTTTTGTTCTCTTGATCTTCTAGCGATCAACATTTTTTGACAAATACTACTGTTTTTGGAACCAGGTAGCTTTTTTTCCCCATATTGATACAAAAACAATAAAACAAAGCAATGATAGAACCAAAACACAATAAATCACAAGTTACAGAACGACCCGAACACTCGAGATTCAAAATTTGAATGATAAAACAAATATTACTGTAGGATTCAAAAAATACGAAGGATAAGATAAACAATCGACTCGCTTCTACCTAGTCTAGACGTAGGTATCGTATTTACGAAGTCAATTGAAAAAGTTGGGACTCTTAATTTAATGTCGGCATAGTCTGTTCTCAGTTGCCGGCGAGCGCCTACACAAAATAATTAGAAATTATTAAGAGCCCCAACTGTTTCAATTAACTTCGTAAAGACTATGACATAAAATATAAAAAGGTCTTCTAAACACTTTAGGCAGCTTACGAGCCTATATATTTGGAAAAAGGTATCTACATCAATAATTATTACCTATAGATAAATAATGACTATTTTCAAGGAATAATAATAATAAAGGGGAAAATACCTACATGGTGGTCCATTAGTGTGACTGTCCCGTATCTCCCTATTTACAGAGATAAAAAAATGTTAAATACAAAAAATGTAGGATATGTCGTGTCGCATATCGTAAAATATTTTCAATTATACACGGTGCTTCATAAAAACCTGGCTTTCGTTTATTGACTTTCTTTAATGGAATGCCCTGCATATTATTGCACATTTAGATTCTACATCAAATTCTAGACACATTTCATGAAAAATGTTCTACACCTATCTCCAATTGTTCTCGAAATATTGACAGTTGAAAATCGGCCATTGACCAAGATAGAGCAAAATGGTTTGCACCTTTCTATCTCGATTTTTCTTTCTTTGTTTTATTGTTTTTGTGTCAATATGGGGAAAAAAGCGACCTGATTCCAAAAACAGTAGTATTTGTCAAAAAATGTTGATCGCTAGAAGATCAAGAGAACAAAAGAAGTCAGCAAAACTAATGGCATCAACGTAAGTTTTGTTTTAACAGACTACTAAATACAACAACTTTTGATTTTGTTTGTTGAATAATGTACAGGGTGGCCGCTTTAAGTTGAGCCCATACCTTAACTCGAAATCTATGAGTGTTGCAAAAAAAATTAAAAATACAAAAGATGTTTCTAGTTAAACGATCTTTTATTATTTGTAGTGTTTTAATTGTCACCCTATTTTATACAAGGGGGTCAAATTGAGGAAATTTTTTTAAATAGAATGCCCTTTTTTCTTACATATTTTTAAATAAACCAGTAAAAGATTAATTCAACGATATGCAGGGTATCCGAAAATACCGTTATAATAATTTCAGGAGAGATTCTACATAAGAAAATATTAAATTTTTCTCATATGAACCGGGGTCCGAAAATGCATAGTTTCCCAGATACAGGATGTCAAACTTTAAAAAAATCGTTTTTTAATTAATATCTGAAATATCTTTTTAACGATTTTGTTGAAATTTAGTAGTGTTAGTTATCTGTAATAATAAGGGGCTTATTTAGCCTTAATAAGATTAAATATATAAAGTCTAGTGGGGCCCCGGAGGGTATCATACCGAATATTATTGATAAAAGAAAGTGTCCGCCCAGGACTTAAAAAAAAAATGTTTTTTTTTTTTCGAATTAAACAACTAAAAATACAACATTGAACATTGTCACAAGGGATTTTAGTCAGGGACACTCGGTTCTCGTCCTGGAGCCAATGCAGGACATTTAGTTTATAGACAAACACAGGGGAGCTCGAATCGGAGGGTAACTACAACAGGAGAAAAATAAAGGAACATCCACAAACTACCTTCTATATCTATATGTGCTTAAATATAAAAGTATGTTTTATATTTTGTTTTTAGATAGCTTTATATATTTTATAAACATAGATTCCATTTTCTCATCATTTATTACGCAAGCCATAATATATGAACGAACTATGACACATAGGGAGTAAGCCAAGATTTCCCAATTCTCCATAAAAAATTTTTATCCCTTCCGTATTATGCTTACATTCGAAGCCTACGACATATTATTATGCATTTTTTTTTTGTAAATAGATTTGTATATTAATTCTGCAAATTTCGATGTCTTTTTACGTTATTTAATACATTAAATGCCTTCTTCCAGAAATTGTTGATCCTATATTTGCAAGAGGTCTAAAAATTAGAAACCCCCATCGAGATAATTAAATATTTTTTATATGGATTTATATTATAATATGTAGGTATTTTTAGATTATTTGTAAAGACATGATGGTACCATTTCTTATTTGAAATGCACAATTTTTATAATTATATTAAAAACCTATCATTACAAATTTCTTATTTTTCTTTCTTATAAATGACTGACAAATTTCAAGAGAACTGGTTTTTATAAGCATCCGTATCAAGTTATAAAAGTAAAATCATGAAAAAAAATATGTGTCAGCTTTATAAACACACAACTAAAGTGAAACCTCTGAAAGAAATATTGGAAATTGAGTTTTTATTATTTTTTTAAGCTTTTTTCCCCAACTTTTGCTCCCGTTTCAACACTTTTTTTTTTGCTTTTTTTATACATCATTTCTTTTCTTTCCGCGTGTCTCTAATTTTTCTTTTTTTTTTTATTTTTTTCTTCGTTTTATAACACTTTTATTAAGTTTCCGAGCAATGTTTTACTTTTTTTCCATTTCTTCCCATTATTTTGGGTTTCCGGGGAGGTGGGGGTGCAACGTGGTTTTTTCCAAACCCCCCCTTAAATTAGAGCCCCGGTCCCACATATGGCCAAAGGTAGCCCCCCCCCCCCCCATGAGGCGCACCTACCATAAAAATTTCAACACAGTAGCTCTTCCCGTTCTCCCGAGAGATTTTGTCATATTTTGCCTGACTGCTGACGCTGTCCGTCTCGAACCACACGTAATGTGCTTATCGACGGTCCAACGGTGACTGCGACGTGGTCACGTGGCGTAAAATGCAGTGTTGTTTTCGCACAACTTAAATCGAATCGGTGGGCGGTGCCTAGACAGAGAACGAAGAATAGCTTGCCTTTGCTAGAAAGGCACGCCGTCGGAATCTCGTTTCACTGATAAACCCCCTTAATCCAAAAAGGTTTTAGTTATTTACAATATGTGGAATCGCTTTATTAGCACGAGCGCGTAGCACGAGTTGAGTAATCGCAAAAGTATACGTTAGCGGACCCCAAAGGGGCTCAGGCAGGAGTGGGCAAACCCTGGGGCCCTGGCTGGTTGCCTTGGCCCAGGCCTCTCTGCCTTAGCCTGGATTCTAGTTTGAAGACCTGATCACTGAAATCACTATCATGACGGTTAAAACTTTGGAGAAATTCATCTGGCAACACCGCAATTCATTTATAAGAAATTCAGACAGGCTGACAGAAATGACAAATTAATCGACATGGAGTTTGGGATTATTTATATTGTTCTGAAACTTGTTGATGTAAAACGGGAAATATTATTTAAAAAAAATGTTTTAGTGAAATATAATGTCTAATTTTTAAATATCTGCATCCAAAATTAATTAAATAGTGCATGAAAAGTGGGAGCTAGTATTTGTTTATAAAAGTAAGTTTTCTGGGAGTATTTTCGACAATAACCACCACTGTATACTTACTACGTAACTGGCACGGATATCATTACTTTTAACTTTTTTTAAATGCGTAAATTTTTCCCCATAATGAATACGTTTTTGATAATATTAAATAAAATTGCCTTTCACTTACCTCAGTATTTTTAAATTCAACACCACTATTACTAGAGCTACCACTGCAACCAGCCATTTTTGTACGCACACAGCACAAACTGTATTTATTTGCTTTTTACGTGGCGTCGCAGTCCTACCGCAATAACGACTGAAATAATAATTTGATGGATTGATGCATGCTCTGCATCAGAATAAAAAAGCGTGTTTGAGCCTGTTTGTTCTATACTCAAAATTATCTTAAGTAGTTAAATACTTTAAAAGTAGTTAAACTACTTCTCAAGTAGTTGAGAGTATAAAAAGTAATTAAACTACCAAAAGTAGTTGGAACCAAGTAGTTAACTACTTTTTTGAGTATATAACTAAAATAAGAAATATACTCAAGTACAACTACTTCAATGGAACAAGTAATTTGAGTACAACTACTTCTATCAAAAAAGTAGTTAACTACGTAGTTAACTACTTTAGTAGTTAACTACTGCCCAGCTCTGATATTGAACCGCTTAAAATGACCCCTGCATGTTTCTCTAGGCCCCAGAGATAAGGCAACACGAATCGCCTTTTTCTGGAGGATGAATACCCGCTGGGCATCCATGCTACACCCACAAACCAGTCCTGAGCTGTCTGAAGCTGCTCGTTTGAGAGATTCAACAGATTTGATCCAGTTACGAGAATGTTTGTGTCATCCGCGAAGTTTACCAAGTGTGAGTTTCCTGTATTTTTTCCGAGGCCAGATTATTTACATAAAATATGAATAGGAGGGGTCCAATGACGCTACCTTGCGGTATTCCTATCTGCAGATGATCCTCTTTCGAGTAAAACTTCACTCCACCTCTCTCAACAACAACTCTTTGCCTTCGTTTGCTCCAGTAAGACCTAATCCAACCAAAGGCAGATCCACGAACACCATACCGATCGAGATTTTCCAAAATGATTTCATGGTCAAGGCTGTCGAATGTCTTGGAGAGGTCGAGAAAGATTCCCATGGACAAGTTTCCATCCTCAAGAGCCTCCAAGATTCGTTCTACAAAGTCATAGACAGCCGTGTCGATTGATCTTTCCTTAAAGTAGCCATGTTGTGAAGTGCTAAACAGATTTTGAGAATGGAAAAAACTCAAAAGGCGAGTGCACATTGCTACATCAAACTTTTTTGAAAAGGCTGGAAGCAAACTAGTTGGGTAATTCTGAAGTAGAATCGACTCACCTTTTTTGTATAGAGGTTTGACAATGGCCACCCTAAGCTCATCGGGGAAAATGCCAAACTTAAACGAGTTGTAAACAAACATGACACAACGGAAGTGCAACTTCTTCTGCACACTTATTAATTAGGTTTGTCAAGATTTCGTCAAATCCTGTACTGGTTTTGTTTTTAAGCTTGGATATAATGTTCAAGATGTCTCCGACCGTGACAGGTGTTAGGAAGAAAGATGTGTTGTTAAAAGGAATATTACACGAGAAAGCTGACCGTGGCAAATCTTTTGTGATATTGAGGGCTGCTTGTATGAAGAAGGTGTTAAAATCTTCACATATTATGTTTGGGTCTCCCGGAATCTGACAGTCCACCCTTCCGCTGCCACTTCCCCTGATTTCACCTACAATCTGCCAAACACAGTTGGACTTATTGCTGCTATTCGCTATTCGATTTCCGTAGGCTGATTTACGTGCTTTATAAAGAACATGATTATACTCGCGCTTTTTTCCCCTGTAAGCATTCCTGTATGCTTCCCCGCCTCTACTCAATACTAGCAAGACATCCCGTTCCCTTTTGCATGTCTCAATCACAACATTATTCTGATAAAGAGGCTGCTTAGTCCTTGGTTGTAATGTTTTTAGGGGAAGACAATGATTAAACAGAGGAGTGACAATGCTGATGAAGGTTTTCCATTGCGAATCAACTAAATACTCTGGAAGCTCAAACACAGCGTTCCAGGTTTCATCTGCCACAATGACCTTAAAATTCTCCTTATTACAGGCACTAAAATACCGATGCAACTTTTAGAGGCCCCACATATGCGTGTATATTCTAAAATGGACGGACTAACATTAAAAGATTCCAACATAGAAACAAAATCTGACGAGCTTCTACTACTATCCAGAATATCAACATTAAAATCATCTGCAATAGAAAGTAAACAATTTTTATATAACACTACATAATACATTTTCAATTTTGTTTGATAGCTCCTTAACTGGAGCGCTAGGCGAATGATAAACACATAGAATAATGAGTCTGTTGGTGCCTATCACCACTTCAACAGCAGCGCATTCAAACACATTACTTTCAGAAATGGCCACTATATTACAGAGTTCTGTGCACTGATGGAATGCCGTTTCTGATAAATATTGCCACACCTCCGTGCTTTCCCTCCTTCCTGCAAAAAGCTGATGTAAGCTGATAGCCTACCAAGTTATGATTTTGAAGTTGAGCAGTAGACTTCCAATGTTCGCTAACACAAACAGCCAGATATTCAAGTTTTACCAAATCCTGCAAAGCATTATGACAGCTTCCTATCGATTGTAGGTTTTGATGGATGATTGAAAATTCTTTGCTTTTGTTACCATTTCTATATGAATGGTTTCCTAACCTCAGGTTTAGGCCCTTTGGCCAAAATTCTGCATTCATTACTTGTGCTTCACGCTCACTGGGAACGCAGATCTCAAAAGATGCCCAGATGTTTTGGTTTTTTGTGTGGAGTTTTTCACAGGAACTCCTGTTAATGCCATTGTTTAGTAGATAGTTCTCCACATCTTTGCTTCAAGTGTCTGCTGATAAGCCAGAGAGAAACAACCAAGAATATGCATCATCTCTTCTTGCTATTCGTAAATTAGCCGTATCTTCTCTATTTCCTCTTATTGGAGTAGGCCTGGAATTCCTGTTGAAGCCCCTCTTCTTATGTTGTTCCCATGGGTTTTCTTTGTCAGTTGGACCCTGACTTGGAGATATTGATGTTTCTCCCATATTATTTTGAGCTTTCATTGACGTTGAAGCGCTAGTGCTGATTAATTGTGGCGGATGTTCTTTCTCGCTTTTTACTGGCATTCGTTTTTGTTCACTATCGTTTTCATGACAGTTTACGTTTACTGCTATGACGTCACTTTCACTTGCTTTTTTCATTGATCTCGAACCTTTCAGCTTTTCGGTTTTTGGGATTTCTGTTTTGCAATCCGCTGCTTTTTCAGTGGTGACATCTGTTGGTAAGGTAGAAACTTCAAGATTTCCATCAATCAGGATTTCGATTTCTGAAGCAGAAGTTGGCCCAGACAACATGGTTGCCGGAGCAGCCCGCTCTGGTGCCGGAATGTTGTTTATTTCCCGGGTGTTTACATTTTCTGGGATGTTTTTCGGCTTTGCCCTCTTTTCTGAGATCATTTCCTGCATCAATCCATTGTGTTGCATTAAGATGTTGTTCTTTTCCAGCATCTCCTTAATTATAATCTTCAAAAGAGTGCACTCATTGATGTCGTCGAAAATCGTTTTTTGCGAGGTTAGGAATTCTGATTCGCAATTTTCACACATTAATCGGGACTCATCGATCATTTTTACACTTTCAGTCCAATCTCTTTTAATGCAGGAATTGTGGTACGTTTTTCCGCATCCTATATACATACAAACTTTACTAACTTTTGTTTTACAACAACTTTCACTGGATGTACTTTCTCGTGGTCTCTTTTTTTATTTTAATTTAATTTAATTTAATTAATTTATTAAAGCTTCCATACGGGAAAAAATTATAATTAGGTATTGACACGCAACCGTCTTTAGAATATCTCAAAAACGGTTAGATTTAGGTACAGGTATAAGAGATTATACATAAAATATTTCTAGAATTTTATCAAGAATCCAAATATGTAATAATAAATAGGGTTTTCTATTTAAAATAACCAAGTTGACGTCTACTTCCTGTATAACCGGAAGTCTCACAACGTTGCTGTTACATTATTCGAAAAGAGCGCATTCAAAAGCTTTATGGTACCAAGTTTCAGAATTTAAATGGCTTTACTTTACGATAAATTTTTATGGACGGTCACCGTGAGACACCCTACCCTGTATATATAATATATTTGAAATCAGAAAAAAAAGATCTTTCGTTTCAGCGCATAATATACAGGATGGTCCATGTAAAAAAGTTGAAGTTGCCTTTATTTTTCCATTTTTTTATGCCATATTTTTCCTGAAATTTTCAAAAGATAATATGGAAAAAACTACAGCTCGTCTGAAAACGGGACAATCCCGTAATATTTCAATATTGGATATTATTTTCAATCTTTATTTTATTTTATTGCTAATTTCGTTTGCTAATACTTAACATGTTTCCGACTCTTTATGGAATCTTGTCGCGAAAAGTAAATATCGCGCCTCCGTACACATCCTAAAAGCAGTTTATACAAATTTAAGCCGCCAAAGACACAAACGAGAAATTGTCGGCGACCAAAGAGCGCGCAAAGAAAAGGTTAATCGCGGACTTTATATAATTATTATGCAAATTGAGAGAGCGCATAAGGCGATAAATCTAAATTAGCTTCATAAATTTGTTTGTTGTTAAATCTATTTAACCCGTGAAATTAAGAACCGTTTTCGGATCTATAATTGCACC
>MU189924.1:1182-44303 GCA_016904865.1 Pissodes strobi | reverse complement strand
TACCACTATAGTAGCAAAAAGCTATAATAGCTAAAATATAATTTTTCGCTAACTTATAGCGATTTTTATTTTGGGGTGTTTATGACACCCCGCGAGTACTGGTGGCATACAAAGTAGGCGCGAGTAACGAAGGGTTAATAATTTGAAGCCAAAGTCCAGCGTTGGCCATGACGGTATATCCATAAAGATATTGAAGGCTATCAGTATTTTTATTGCTGGACCTATTTTCCATTTAATCAATTTGACTCATAATTTCGGTACGTTTCCAAGATATATTGAAGATCCGTAAAGTAACCCCTATTTTTAAAAAAGGGGGAAAAGTTGCGCTGGAAATTATAGGCCAATTACTGTGCTCAATACTTTGTCAAAAATATTCGAAACAGTGTTATATAATGGACTGCAGAATTTCTTTGAAAGCAATTCGGTCCTAACATCGGCCCAATATGGGTTTCGCGCTGGTAGGTCAACAGAGGAAGCTGCTCGAGAATTTATTCAAGAAGTGTATTCTCAAATGGACGCTGGCCGTCACGTAGGGGGCCTCTTTTTTGACTTATCACGTGCTTTTGAACCTTTCAATATAAAATTTATTTTGGATAAACTATATGCCTACGGCATTAGAGGAAAAATGCATGATCTTATGGCCTCTTATCTATCTAGCAGAAAGATGTACGTCCAGATTAATAATGAGTCATCAGAGTTTGCTGACATTGATATGGGGGTTCCTTAGGGGTCCATTCTGGGACCACTTCTTTTTTTACTTTTTATCATGCCCTACTATATTCGTCAAGGCCGGACTGTCATATTCGCAGATGACAGCTGTATGGTGGTCTCGGGGCTCACTCCTGAGGACCTCAGGCATGCAGCAAAAATAGTAGCAACCAACTTTGAAAACTGGTGTTCTCAAAATAATTTAATTTTAAACTCTCAAAAAACGATATATATAAACTTTAGGTGCAGAGCCAATTCCTCAGAAGTCCCTTTGGATTTTATTGTCGCAGGGTAGTTCTGTAAATTTCTGGGATTGTTTGTCGATCAGTTTCTTACCTGGAAGCCCCAAATAGGCCATATATGCAAAAAGATAAACACGGTCTATTATGCAATATTCCAGATCCAGCACTTAATTAATCATGACAGTCTGTTAAACATGTATTACTCGCTAGTGTATTATCACTTAAATTATAGCGTTGTACTTTGGGGCAACTCTGCTGAGTGGCTGAGAGTTTTTGGGGGCCAAAACGAATCCTGAGACTTATTTTCAACATCACACCAACTGAAAACTGTAAGCCTACCTTTTTAAATAAAATAGTAATGACATTTCCTAGTATTTTTATCTTCAGGCTTCTTCTTTTATACATAAAATCTCAGGAACATGTTTTTCCAAAAACTCATCATTTCATTCCTACAACACTAGAAATGCAGATAAATATGTATCGGTTAAACATAAACTTTCGAGGTTCGAGAACTCTCCAGACTACTTAGGGGTGCTATTATATAACAAACTCCCAGAAAGTATCAGTGATTTACCGACAAATCTAGAAAAAAGTCAAAAAGATTTTAGTGGGGAAAGGTTACTACTCGATCTCTGAATTTCTAAGCGACGGATGTCTAACTAAGTGGGATCTTTGTTTTCTGCTTATACGCATTTTTTTTGTCATGTTATCTTTTATCTGTGTTTATTTCTTTTTTGTCTTAGTTTTTTTATTTTAGTTTTAGGGTTTATTGACGTGTATATCCATTATATGGCTGCCTTTGCAATTACTGAATAAAATTTTGAATTTTGAACATAAATCGTTAACATCACCTTAACTTAATCCAATATCAAGTCTCTAAATTTTACCTAATTACATAATTATGACCATTTTTATTTTTTTGGTTACCATAGCAACCAATTTTTCAATATCAAATTCCACCAGTAAAACGATCCTGTATATAACACAATTCTTTCCGATATTAATCCTTAAGGAATTTAGGCTATATTATTTTTCGGTTGCCATTGTAACCAATTCTAGTCAGCACAAATCGTTAACATTTCATCACCCATACCCACATATCAAAGATCAAGTCTTCAAATCGTATAATTATTACTAAAATATATAAATTTAATTTTTTTCTTAGTTTGGGTTAGTTGGGTTACAACCAATTTTTCAAGAATAACTACTTTTTTATTCACCCCTATTATAGTATATGGGCATCTTAAATAATAAATAATTATTCGAAGAAAAAAATCCACAATTTTTTCATTACAAAAAAAATGTTTCCGCGATAGGATTCGAGCCTACACCCGAAAAATAATCAAAATAGTTACGATAATAATTGTGGTAGTAACATTGACATAAATCCAACAAAAATACGTGTCTTACCGAATACTTTCATTTGACATCAAAAAAAGAAAAGTTGGTCCTTGTTTACACGGACAAAATGCCAAAAAATGGTAACTTGTCCTATTTTCACACCCTGTATATTAACCGATCGTAACCAAAATCAATAGGCTTCTAGGGTTTATAAACATCTACCTCTATCCCAAATTTCAAGTTGCTATCTTCAAAATTGCGACCTGTAATCGATTTCATCACATACACACAGACATACATACAGACAAAAAAATTATTTTTTTTTTCGATTCCAAATCGATAGTCCCAGAGCGATCCGACCTACCGTTATGAAGTTTTATCCCGATTGGTCTCGCCCTATAGAAAGCCTATATTATAATGAGGGCCCTTTATTGGGTGGGCCGCTAATTATAAGGGCTTTCTAATAAGCTTTAAAAAGTTATCCAGTTTAACGCTATTGAAGCACTACGTTGGGGTTTGGAACCTTCGGCAACATGCACTAAAACAGAGTTTTATCCACAATAGCGAAACAGAATTTTAGCACACGACGCGCGTTTCGCTAATCATGTTAGCATCATCAGGCGATGGTTAAAACAGTTTTAATCATCTCTTGATGATGCCAACATGGTTAGCGAAACGCGCGTAGAGTGCTAAAATTCTGTTCCGGTATTGTGGATAAAACTCTGTTTTAGAGGTATTGAAGCAATACATGAAATTACACAATCGACGTCATTTTTTTAACATTGACCGTGATGGTAGAAAATATGTATCAACCTTATTATGGTGAGGTTTGTAACACTATTTATTAAGTGATTAACGATCGGTTCATATGCGACGTTTACTCATCGATTTAAATTTTATTTAAGGGCGTGGGTCTATGACTTGTCAATTAGGTGAAGGCGTCACTAAATTTTTAACTAGGAGTATATCAATGATTTTAGTATATTGAAATCAGAGCAGTAAAATTTAGAAACATACCTTGTAACGGAATATATGTTATTCCGCTCCACTAAATTGTGTTTAGTTATCAATGATTTCCGATGTACGGGATATGAATCGCCAGTGACATATGTTCGCGAATGGGTATATTTTGTGCAACTAATTATTTAAGAAGAACAGGTACGCTGGCTTATACCTACAATATGCAGATTCGTGTCACTGTAGATTTCTATATAGAGTAAGTGACATCTATTAGGAAAGGGGCTTATCTCATGTAGTGGGTAATTGGAAAGCATAGTTCGCTATTTAATACCTCCCATTTATGCATTTAATTTAATACGGATTACTATATTTAGCGTATGTCGAGTATTTCCTCAGTTTGTCGCCGCGTGATCTATAGCGGTAGTCACATGATTTAAATTATCCAATGAGAACATCGAAAATCAGAATTTGTTAAACGTCTTAAATTTTGAAAGAAAGGTTGTAGATCTTGTTGGCAACGCTTGGCCGGGTAAGTGCTAGTTTTTGATCTTGAAATGTTTTATTCATCTTGCATATATTTCGCTAATTATTTCCTTTTTTGAATACATAATTAATAATTGTTTCTGATTCACTTAATCATATTCTGCTTAAGCAAGAAATTAGCATTTTTATATTACACGTTCGACTAACTTACAACTTCAATAATCTTAATTTTTTTTAGTGACCGTTCGGTAAAAATACCGGGTTGTTGGTGAATAAGTCCGTCTCTCATGGGTCAAATTCATGTAATTTGATAGAGGTTTAATCCAAATTTACAGGAACGTAATTATTTCATCGTTTAGCGGTCACACACATTGTTTTACGTATTTCCATTTAAATTGAACAGTATTGTTTGGGAAATTCTTGGATTCCATATATTCCTGTGAAGGTAGTAAATTGAATTTTCAGTAGAATTCTTTCGAATTTTCCCTCATAATATTGCTGGTTTAATATTTTTTCTTTTCAGGCTTATTTCATTAATATTTCAGTTTATTTGTAACATCAAGCATATAATTATTGGCACTTGCCCTGTCGCGTTTCAACAATGATGTATCGACATTAATTTGCATTTATGAGGGGTTAACTCACATGTGTAAATTTACCTGTTTTTTTTCTTTATCTTTTATCTTGATTCATATCTCAATTCGAGATGGTGATTACCTTTATCTTTAATTAATTGAGTTGTAATTACACTCTATTATCGTTTATGTGCCAAGGGCCATATACATATAGTAGAGTAATAGAAATTACTTATTTTGAGAGAGGTAGCACCTCTATTTTTTTTCTATCACTAAATTCAAGTTATTTATTCAAACTCAAACTCAAAACAGCTTTATTATCATAAGACAGAATCTCATTGACAAAGCAAAACTATAATATAGCTAACTGCAAACTCTAACAATACATATAAAAAGAATTAAAATCTTTATGCCCTATAAATATAAAACATGAAGTAATGACCTGACCAATAACATATCACATTATAAAACCCTACAACCTAGATTACAAATAATACCATCATATACATCCCTAGTTGTTGTCCATAAAATGTTGTTAACCGATAAAACAAGAAATATAAAACGTACATAAAGGAGCGTCACACATTAACAAAAAACCAGCAGGTACATACAATATTGCTACAATCGGCAAAAAAATGAGAGACAGAGTAATAATAGGCTTTATCCAGAAGCACCCTCTTCACTTCCGCTTTAAACTTTCTAGCTCACACAATCTTTCTAACTTGTCGCGGAAGGCGGGTAAATATTTTTTTACCAATATAAATAAAAGAGTTTTTGACCAAAGTAGAGGTTGGTATAGGAAGTTTCGCGGTGTGAGTACTTCGCACAGAGTAGAACGGTGTGGCCTGAATTTCATGTCTAAATTTCTTATGAATGAGGCAGGCTGTCTCATGGATGAAAATACAAGGAAGTGTTAAAAGATTATTCAGGACAAACAGAGGACGACAAGACTCCCGTCGCTTCATCCCAAGCATGAATCTCAGGGCTCTCTTCTCAAGAAGAAAAATAGTTCTGAACAAATAACCCGAACACGCACCCCAAAAACATATGTCATACCTTAAGTGAGCCTCTATAAGGGCGAAATATTCACTCCTAGCTGTTGCACCATCCAGCTCCTGAGAAACGACCCTCAAAGCGTAGCAACCTCTAGACAACTTGGTGGACAACTGCAGAATATGCTGATCAAATTTTAATTTATTGTCCACAACTAAACCCAGAAACTTATTATAGTCCACATTCCGTATTCTCTCTGCATTCAAAATTGCATTATATTGCATTGCATTAGATAACGTAGTTCCATCATTTTTTAATTTCAGTCATAATTTCTTCTGAATTTCATATCTTAAGTAAAGAAAAAGAATATCTTGAGTAACAGTAGTTATTTATAACTTTGCTTAACCGTAGTTATTTATAGGTTTTGCTTAACTTAAAATTGTAATTTAAGTTTTTGATTATACCTGCTTTAACCAGTAAATTTTAAAATTGTTGATTACTTCCTCCTGTGGAGTTGTTTAACTGAGGTCCACAGGATATTTCCTTGCATAATTTTTTAATTAGCGATATATGTTGGTCTAAAATTAGGTTATTTTCTCTTCCATGTACACAAAATTCCCGAATTGACTGGGAAAAAGCATCAGCTGTTCGTCCACGTAGCTATAGCAAACTGATAGAGGGAGCAGATACGTGGCCAACCTTTAAGTCCTAGATCACCTCAAGTCAATTGAACTTGCGAATAGGCAGAAGCAGGTTCCAGTAGAAGTCCCAATACGGTTGCATGGTTACGGGATAGTTGGACAAGCTAAGTATTAGCCAATCAGAAGGAGAAATACATCTGTAAAGACCATTGTATTCACCTTACTTATTCATTTAATTTTTTTTATCTTTTACATTACTTTTAATTCTCATTGCTAGTTAATTTATTTAAAAGAAAAAACTGTATTTCAAACAATTTCATAAATTATAATTACATCCGATTATATAGATTTTATTTTTCTAAAACCTCATCCCTCATACTTGTAAGTTAATTATTAAATTAATACATTATTGTTTTAAAAAATATTTTGTTTACTTTATTGCAGGATCGAGTTCTGTAAGACGTGAATTATAAGTGCAATTTTTTAATATTCTTATCTTTATAATTATTGATATCTAAGTATTTATTTTCTGTTCGCATTGTCTCTAAGAACTCTGGAGCCCACAATATTAAAAAGCATAATTAATGAAAGATACAACTCACATCCTCAGAGAAAAAGAATCTCATATTTAATTTAACTAAATAAATTAACTTTCGCTAAATGTATCCTTACAAATTGGCGACTGAGCTAGTATTTCATTATAAAGTGACGCCCAGCTGTTCAATTCATCACAACCTTAGATTAAAATATTTTAAATATTTGAAATTATTCTTTTACCTTTCACATCAAGTCTCAAATTAAATTGGGGATTGCCCATAATATAGTGAGATTCTAAAATGTTTATGTCATCTGAATTATTAGATTATTAATTTAAATCAAATCAAATTAAACTAAAGTAAGGTTAAAAGTCTTTATCTAAGTCTTATAATATTAATGTTGCCAAACTTCTGTTTGAAAATTATTGTTCTAACTAGACTTGAGGTCTTTAAAGTTCTGACTAAATGCAGCTAGTCACAAAGTATTCCGGTAGGTTTCTACAGGTGAACACCAATTAGACTCATTTTGGGGCCTGCTATTAAGCGAAGAGTCAAAGTTGCAATTTGCAGTTAAATAAAGCAGTTCACTGCTAAGAGGCTTACAGCCAATTACACTAAAAACGTATTGTTCAGAGAGGTAAATGTAATACACAGGTAAATCAAATAATCACAATAGCATTATTGAGATATTTACTAATTACGGTAATACTATATCGGTAATAAAGAAAGTCAATATGAAATAAACGACCAAACTTAAAGCCCTGTAACGGTTAATTCAATGAATCTATTTACGGTTAAAACAGTAACCGGTACCAGATAAGATACTATATGTCTTATAGTCAGGTAGCGATAAGTTCAACTAACATAAACGATAAGTAATTATGTGATTTACTAACTGTAGGAGTGCATTAAGATAAATGTACTTAGAACAGAAAGAATAAGAAACTAATTACAGTCCTATTAGCTAGGTATTCAATATCCAATATCTGAAACTATATCAGATAAAATATGGAAGAAAATAAGTTCAAATTAATAAAGTTACGGTAAAAAAATGATGATTGAGACGATAAAGTGGTCGTTATTGACATAAAGTCGAATCCACCGGCATTTCCTGCGAAGCTACTTTTCAACGATATGGTCGTAAGGGCCCTAATTAAATTATAACTAATTTAAACCATCCAATATAGACACACTAGTATCTAACAAATCTGTTTTCATAGGAAGAGTAACAATACTATTCGTCATATATCGTTTTTAGGCAAAATGGCCTACAATTTAGAAAATACACATGGTAGCTCTTTTGCAGATTAATTCAACGACAGAATTAGGCGGTATTTAGACCTGATGGACAAAAATACAACGATAACTTTAGATACACTAACTGACTGCTCTTCTTGTGTGTCCAGACGAGAAGGACCCATCAATTCACCAAAAAAAAATGCCACATCTATCAAGAGGGTGCCTCAAACAAATTCCTCCTTCGAGCGACTGGGAGCAGCGACAGTAAGATAGCGAGAAGTAAGGTATCGATAACTCAAGTCGACCACAGAAAGGAAAAAATCGCACTACTAGATTTTATTACATTTACAGCCTTACAAGTTCAGAACAATTTAAATTTGAATTTCTGCAAAATTGCAGGTACAATTCTATAAAGCATCGCAGCGTCGTTAATGTAGATAAATTATTACCATCTATATGAGCTAGGGCACTACTGGCCCTGAAAAGATATAAACTTACAGTCGGGTCAGTACTTGAATGCCACAATCCACTGGAGTATGCCGCCCACACTAACCCAGCACTTCTGTGTGCTGGGTTAAAGGACACGCACAGTGCGAAAGCAAGAAACTAGCGGATAAATTGGCTAGGAAGGCATCCGGTTCAAACGTTATGGTAGCTGGCCCTTCAAACCTACCTATCGCGACGTCGATACATATGATTAAAAAAACATGACCCATGAAGACTTTATGGCAAGATGGGACGAAACAACTAACTGTCGACTGGCCAGGGAGCTACTAAGCTACCCTAATGAGTCTGCAGCAAAGGCATACCTGGGTATGCCAAGGAAGAACCTACGACTCATGGCGGGGATTCTGACTGGACACTGCCAGCTGAGGAAACATCTCTACACAATGAGACCATGCGAGACATCTTTATGCAGAGGTTCTGAACAGGAGGACGAATCAATAGAGCATCTGCTTTGTGATTACGGCGCCGTTTCGGAACTAGAGGAATCCATTTTGGAAAAACAATGGCCAACCATGGCTTTTCTCAGAGCAGCCTCTTCGTGCAACTTCGCCGCCTTTTTTACAAGCTGGAAGATGTCCTAGACTGATTGGTTTACCTAAGGAAGGTGCACAGGGAGACCACTGGGATCTAAGTGCCATGGTCTTTCAAGGCCACCCTCACACCATTTTCAGATTCCATGGTCTATGGCACGGATTCTATGGAGTTATCCCGAGATGGTTTTGGAACTTATAGATAACGTCGACCATTTAAAATAATTTAAATTATACAAATAGGACTTCTTCCGCTGAAAGAAATTCTTGAAATACCACCGGTGATGATCATCTTTGATTCTCAATACACCGATCTATCCTCGTCAGGAAACAAATTAATTCTAGGTTCACCTGTAAATCCTAAGGATCAGTAGGAAGTATAAGAATCCCACCAAGGGAATAATAGATGACGACCTAGTGTCAACTAGCCTTCCCAGAGATAAAATATTACGTAATGGAAGCGAATGCTGGTTCATTGTTTAGAGATGTTGGTCTCCAGTGCAAATTGTCCTAGTTGGCAAACACTCCGTGTTAAACCCAAGGTCTCAACCCTACCTTAATCGCAAAAAGCCCTTCTGACAGTGAACCACTCTTACAGAGCCACATCTAAAAATATAACGTTCTTTGGGTAAAAATGTGAGTAACGAATACACGTATTTATTTATTTATTTATTCAAGTATCAACAGCCACAAGAGCCAATTACAGATACACTTACTCATCTAGCACTACGACTATACCAAAAATACCTATACATTCATCGAACCAACAACTTATTTTCAATAATTGCTTTAAACTGTATAAGACTAGTACAGTCAATATCTATGTCAGAAGCATAATCGTTAAACAGATGACACATCCGATACATCGGGGCGCTCTTATATAAGTTCGTTCTCGGAAAATCAAGATAGAAAACTTTTTTAGATCTTACATTCATCCTCTTCACCACGAATGGTAGCTGTCCCAAAATATCGGATCCATCAATCTGACCTTTCAACAGCTTAAACAAGGTACACAAACATGTTTTAATTGTTCTATCTAACAACGACATACGACTGACCATTTTAAGTAAATTATTATTATCACAGCCCTGATGAGGGTAATATCCAAAATCCTTAAAAAAACATATACTTTAAAAATTTGCGCTACACTCCCTCCATAGATTTCACCCAAACATCGTACTGAGGCGACCATATAGCACTGCCATATTCAAGCTTTGGCAACACCAAAGTGTCAAGCAATTTAAAATTTGTGTCAATGCTAAAATGTTTACCGTTTCTGACAATAAAACCCATTGCTCTCTGGGCTTTCTGAATTTTAGTTACAATGTGCTCAACAAAAGACAAACCACCATCAAACACAACACCCAAGTCACGTTGACCACTAAAATGTTTCAGTTGGTCACCATTAATGGTATACTGGTTGTCAACCAGTGGTTTAATGTAAAGGACATACAAGAACATTTACCTACATTTAAATTAAATCCATTAACTGTGCACCAATTAGCAACATTGCAGAAATCAGTTTGCAGTTTATTACAGTCGTCCTGAGAATTTATATCCAAAAATAATTTGAAATCATCCGCAAAAAGTAAAGCTTTTGAGTCTCTAACCACACCAACAATATTATTTATTGCTACCAAAAAAAGTAGTGGGCCCAGGTTTGATCCTTGAGGCACCCCAGACGTAAGTTAGGGATTTACGGCCCTTGATCTCCACATATTGTTCCCTATCGAACAAATATGACCTTATCAAATGGACAAAGTTAGGAGTTACCCTCATGTCAGACAACGCTTTTATGATTACACAGTGCCTAACTTTGTCAAAGGCTTTTTCCATATCAGTATAGATAACGCCTACTTGTTTTTTATTTTTAAAAGCCTCATGCACATACTGTGGAAAGTTACCAAGTTGGTAAATGTGGATTTGTTTGGCAGGAAGCCGTGCTGAAGAGTTGTTATAAATGGTGTAACTTTACTGTAAATTATATCAAATATTACTAGCTCAAAGATTTTAGACACTGCACAGACTATAGTTATTGGGCGATAATTTTTTATTTGCTGTCTAGAGCCACTTTTGTACACTGGAACTACTTTGGAGCTTTTCCATTGAACTGGATATACTGATAGAAATTAAAAATAAACTTCAATGGCTCGACCAAGCATTCACTACATCCCTTCAAAACATAAGCAGGCACCCCATCAGGACCTATGGCTTTATTGCCTTTTATGGTCTTTATGGCATTTCTTATTTCATTCGAGGTAACTTCACTCAGTCACTCTGACAGAAATTAGTCATTAAAGGAAAATTGCTACAGTCAACTCCCTTATCCTGAACAAAAACTGATTTAAAAAAAGTTAATATTGAAACTAATAGAATGATTCTTAAAAGTAAAGCCTGTAACTGTTTAAACTGGAACGTCTCTCTGACAACCTCTATCTCTGCTGCATTCTTAATTTCCGAGAAAAATAAACTTCGCGCCCACGGCACATGCATACCTGGAATTTATGGTAATTCCACATTAGAATAAAAATATGAAGCCAATAGATTCTTCACTTGTTTTTAACCTTTTGAGTATTTCTCTGCATCTCCCAGCAACCCATCGTAGCTACGCAACGTGAAGAAGCAGTCATATCTACTGTGATACGCACTTTTCCTTTTTTCACCAAACGAGAGTCTGCCGACGGGTAAAGAATGTCAAGCACTAGCAGGGGTGCACATGGAAGACTAGTGAGTTTCTAAAGTTTGCCTTTTAGGTATATATACCACGGTTTCCCAAGCAGATGTTTATGCTATCCTAAAAGTAGCACACCGCTAGGAGTTGGACAGATATTAAGGGAAAAAAATAAAAAATCGTCTACTGTTGTGCTAGGTCAGGAATGCATGCACTAGAATGCGCTGACGCCCTAAAGTTGATCGGGCTGATAATAAGATACTCCATGCATTGAACGGACGGACGAACTTGCACACCAGGGAACCGGGAATATCATTGAGACATCGGAACCATTTATTCGCTTTACTACGAAACAAATTACCAAGGCCCTAGACGAATAGACTAAGGAAAAGCGAAGAATGGACTTAAATACCGCCGAAGAATATAGATAGGCCAGAATGATGCTGAGGTAGCCAGAACTATCCAAAATATGTCGCGGAAGATTTCACCGTCCCGAATTATGGTGGGGACAAAGGAATGTCAAACAAAAACATGTTTAATAATAATTACGGATGAAGGTGGTATTGTAAGAAAATATCAGTACATGGGGTGACATGGCCATAGACCCTCTGGGGCTTCTCTAGTTAATTCTGCGCGCGCAGTCAGAGTCGTCGTATTCACATGCGCAACCTAATAAGCCATGTGGTATTGGACATCAGCAGATCAGGATTCGTTTTTCGTGTCATCGCTCCGCCGATGTTTACTAGACTATGAAAAAAGGCGTGGTCTCTGACTCCGTAATACCATAAATTTCCGTTTATGATAGCATCTGTTAATATTCTCCTACTTCGATTATATCATTTTAGAGGTTTCGCCTGATGTAAGCCATCTTCATAAGTCTTAATTTTCATCGACGTGTACTATTGCATATTTATCTGGCAGATCCAAAGAATGTTGGAAAATAAAAATATTCAAAAAAGCCAGTTGTCCTATAATATTCATAAAGATGCATGTTAGAATATAATGAGTGTGACATAGCATGACAATATACAACAAATTATTTATTCTCTCGAAAACCACATAACTGTACAAGTATATGTACAAGAATATATTTACATATTTTTCTCTGTGGCTCTGATATTGAAAACCCCACTTCGGATTTTAAAAATACCCTATTTTAATTTGAATGGCTGATATTGATGGTTAGTTACCTAGTTTGTAAAACCAAACAGAACCTATTTTGATTCAGAATATACTAATCAGATTTCTAATACATTAATTGGAGGAATGAAAAATCTCATATCAATTTCTCTTTGCAAAACCCGTATTGGTTGTCGCTAATTATTCTGTTGGTCTCGAGGCACTCATATGTTGCAGAAATCTATTCTAAATTGGTTCGGTATCTTTGCTACCTGTGATACGTTGCATGAAGGGCCCCCAGGGCCACCCGGCGGCGGCGCCCGGAGATCCGAATGGCCGGAGTGTTTGCCTCCGGATGGTCTTGATCCTCGATCAAGTCCGTATATTCCTTGTAATAGTCTGATTTGGCTACTATAAAATATTATAAATTTTATTTTATATGCTATAGCAACAAAAGATTCTATATTTTGTGGTATTAATTATTGAGTATTAACTCCTTCGGTTAATTAAATATAAATTCATTTATTTGATTTGTTGTCAATAGGTTTAGCAGAATTCCCGTTGCAGCATTCAATAATATTAATTAAATTTATTATATTTTATACGATAATTAATACCTAATTACGTATTAGCTTTTTTATTACGCATGCATCATAATCAATGATTATCGCACGCTGCAGCGTGCTTAAAATGATGTTTATCATGCGCCTACTTTTCTAAAGGTTTCTATAGAACCATTTGATCTACCTTCCTTACCTAGATATTTACTTGCCGTTTAAATTACTATATGTCAAAATGAAGGAACACATTTAAAAACAACATTGTTTTATTCTAAATAGTAGCTACGTAACTAAAACAATGAAAACATCTTTGAGAATATGATGCATTCGTAATAAAAAAATAGCGCCTTTAAATCCCTGGCGACTTACAAAACACTCCGCTGCGCGTCGTGTTTAGAAATATGTCACGCGTGCTTTAAAGGCCCTCTTATACACTTATAGCATAATATACTATTATAACACTGTTGTTGCAGTGAGTGGCTATTCTGATCATTCTATTTCTTATGTTGTCCTCCATCACTTTGTGACAGTATTATTTTTTTTGGAGTGGATAACCTCTTGGCTCGCTCAGGTTTATCAAACCACTAAAGTAAGAACAATTGTGATATTAGTTTAATTTTGCTTAGTTATATTATAATAATTATGTTTACTTGCAGTTCTATATTTAAGAACTGAGTTAATAACCTGCCTTTGATCCTCGTTAGATCGGTCAAAAATCAAAATTGATCCTTGTTAAATTTGTCAAAAATACTACTTTCGATTTCATTATTTCACGTCTTATCTCAGGCTGTTATGGCTTTAACTTGTTGGGGTAACTGTTTTGCTTTTAGCTACTACTGCTGCTTTATTATTTACCTGTTAATTCGAGAATAATTATTAGTTATTACATTTTTATTTTTTCTTCAATAGTAAAAACTAGTGCCTGTTGCTTATTTTCTTCTAGGACTTGTTGATCTCTGCATAGATTTGCTCATTGTCGTCTCTTCTTATAGTGCTCTAGGGATTTAGGGCGTATCCCTCACATATTTCCCCTTATTTTTCCTTAATTTTCTCCCAAACGTCAATGTTTGTTTTCCTTCCTTATGCTTTAATGGATTTTGAGGTTATTTTGTAGTTCCATCTTCTTACCGACAGTTGTGGACTTTTCAAGTGGCATGATGTAATCTTTGTAATATTCGATGGTTGACCTTGAATATTTGTATTGGGCTATTTTTCCATAATTGTTGCTGTCGATTCGGATTTGGAAGGATGTATGATTTCGTTTAGAAATATTTCTTATTACATATTTGTTGAAAAATTTAATTTTAAAATTTTTTAGTTGTTGTTTTCGCAGTCGTTCTACATTGATTAGTTCTCGTTTATTATCTTAGAATTATTCCTCGTATCGACTATTTCTTCATTTCGATAGGCGCTCTTGGCACTACGATTTCTTTTTCCTTCACTGACGTTTCTTTCCC
The DNA here is from genome assembly GCA_016904865.1 of Pissodes strobi. Lineage (NCBI taxonomy): Eukaryota > Metazoa > Arthropoda > Insecta > Coleoptera > Curculionidae > Pissodes > Pissodes strobi. The sequence goes on along the minus strand of MU189924.1, from coordinate 29,741 downwards.
TCTAAATTCCTTGGAAGTTGCAAATGCAAATTGATTGAAACCGATGATCTCGTTCTCCTGCTGGGAAGAGAGGAAGTGGTCTGCTGAAGTGTAGTTGTTGGTGACTCAGCTTTGAGTATACTACCCTTCTAGGGGATATTGGGTTGAGTCCCTAGTTTGTGTTTTGACACCATCGATTTATCGGGATTTTAATACCGCACAAGGTAAGATTTTTCTGTGAATTTTTTTTTACTGCCTGCTGGCACCTGATCTCCATGACGCTAAAGGTTATTTTCCATTATTTCTAGAGGCTTTACGAGCTCGCCTTGTAAAACCGAGGCAGTTGATCCTCCAGGCATCCCTCCAACTCAAGAGAGGTAAATATTGCAAGTTTTTTTTGTCTAATTTAATGATTTAATCGATCGACATCTACCACCAGTTGCATTGCATTCCATAGGATATTTTAACTTTTATCGTATCTGAACTTTTTTCTTAATGTGACTTTACTTTTGATCATATGGGTAAGTTTATATTATTTAGATGTGGTTCATGCCTATTTCTGTTTATATTCAAGTTACTTGCAACTTTTGCATTTGTTTTATTTACTGAAAAATCCATAGATAATTTTTGGGGTGATTTGTTTTATAAAAAAATATATGCAAGGGGGGCTATAATTTATTCATTGAAGTAAGGGGCTTCGTCTAATTAGTATTGGGTTATTACAGGGTTTTACTGCAATGGTCAGAAGCCATTACAAGGTTTCACTACCGGGTCCTACTATAGGTTTCACTATAGGGTTTCACCTTTGGGCGGATGACCCTCATTCTCGAGCAGGTGACTTTCACCTCAACTGCTGAGCTTGCAGCCATTTCAGCAACAGACCTTCGGATATAATTTAGCATTGTTGATTGAGCGTTAGGCTTTATTAAACTTATTAATTCTTTTGTTTTTCGGGCGATTGATATAATTCTAGCATTGTTGGCCCAGCTTAAGGTAGCTTTCATTAATTTTATTAATTCATTTATTTTCCGGCCGATTGATTTAGTTATTGTGGTTTTCGTTATTAACTGATATTATTATTACTGCATTCATTATTGGTGCAGCTACTAATTGATGCACTTGGATTTATGTATCTGTATCAATCTTAAGCAAACCAAAATGATCACTTCGGATAGTAGTGCTTAGAGTTTTTAGGTGTGATGCATACAGTGCCGAGTTTACCAGCAGAATTGGTCTGAGTACAATCATCATATTGTACAACCATCAAACCGTAAATTTAGATCCTGTTTCTTTGTTTAATAAAACGTGCCTTTCAGCCCTACATAACACCCGCGGAGCTTTCTACTTTAGTGTTGTAATTTTAGACTGCCGCATAACGCGTGGGTTATATATTCCCACTAAGCATTTAAAAGTAGGTTCTAACTGATCCAAATCATTTCGATAGTAAGTCACTTTAGCGCTTGATTTGGCGAATCCGGTAGTATGACATCATAACTTTCTGGTACTTTGTCACAAATAGGGACACTGCTGGCAACATAGGTTGGGCCGGCGCGATTATGGTTCTGCTAACCTCGTCATTCTCAGGGCAAGCCAATTTAGTCTTTATGTGATCTTGAAGGAACCAGTAGGTTTCAGTGCCTAGCTCTCGAGATTGGGAATTTTCGTTGAGATACTGATATTTAGTGTGAAATATACAGTGCCCTAGTTAGGGGATTATTCAACGAAGTCCTTGAGCAGGATTGTGGTCGTCGATGGTTTCTCGTCTGATAGATGATTGTAGATGAAGGAAGATTTGTAGATTCGACCACATGCACCCACGTTTGAGGATTTGACTTTCGAGAGCCGCCTCACGCTTGAACCCCGTTTAACATCTAAAGGTATGTTGTTTGAGTAATTTTGATACAGATATTGTTTTGATCTGTTATTTGTGGAGGTTCCGTACCTGTTTCCTTCATATTTTGGCTTGATCACCGTTCTAATTTGCCCTATTTGTTTCAGGGGTTTCTATTTTTGGACTTTTTATTCCTGGATTTTTGGATTTTATTTTTGGATTTTTGGTTTTTATGGGCCTTCCATTGTCCTCTTACGTTCCGGTTTCCTTCCTGGGTTTCCAGACTGCATACTGAGACTCCTCCGACAACACGTGGTTTCGGAATAACCATCAAGTTGTCTGCGTGACTCGCTGTCTGATCCAAGCCTCAACGCTTACGGAGTGTGTCTTCTCAACCTTGACGCTCCAGTGATTCGACGAACACCTGGATCCTGGATGAACTCACTGTGGGCTTGATAACATATCAGATAAGTCTTATTTTAGGATATTATCTAGTGTATTTTGTGACTTTTATTTTATTTCATTTTATCATTGTGTTTTATTTTATTGGTGATTTAGATCTACTTAAATTAAAGTTTAATAATCGAAGTGATTAAAGGGGGTTCGAGTTATTTGGGAGTAACTGGGATTATTCTCAATAGTTAGCGTAGGTAGTATACTTCAACTAGATCTGAATTCGTGGAAGTATTTATAAGTGCTAGGTCTGCGCACGTTAACTTCTCGCTTAGTGATTAGTCTTATTTAGAGCGTAGAAGTAGAAGAAGTTATCATATTTTTGTAGGTACCGTATAGGTTGATAGCACCAATGAAGTGCATGTAAACGGCACGTGATCACGTCTTCGTATTTATAGGGCTAAAGTACTAAAGTACTACTTAACGTAAAACCGTTACTTTAAATATTCCATCTTTAGCATACATTTATATATTAATTGTCACAGCTACATATACAAAAAATTCTTCTTGTAGCAATTATTTTTCTTATCTAATTCAAAAGTATAGTTACCAATACTGAATATACACTTGTTATTTTTGTTTAATTGAGGTGGTATTTCTTTTTTTGTTTTCCCGTTCCAAGTTTTCTCAATAGGTTACAGTGGCCAGGAGAGCAATTCGTGGTTATTGGTCGAATCTCACTGAAGATCCAGCATCAGGGCATGGCGTTAAGTAAACCGCGTGGCACTCAGGCATTATAGCTCACCACGACCCTTCTCCACTGATTGTGAGCTTGAAGATTTTGTGAACTTGGAGATTTTGTGAACTTGGAGATTATTGTGAACTTGTAGATTTATGTAAATTAGGTTTGTATATTTTTTTTGGGAACTGAGCGTTACAATATTACTTCATTAAATGTTTTATTTTTACACAAAGGTGGTGTTAGTGATAAAAAACAAACATTAATTTGTTATGACGAATAGAGGAGTTCTTGTTCTTCACTACACTAAGGTTTCTTAGTGTAGTGATGGTAGTAAAAGACATCTGGCAGTTGTAACACGGCAGAGTGTCTTATGTGCAAGCTGTCTATAGAAACTGCATTTTCTCCGCATTTTTATAACGAAAAATAAATAATTATTAAACTGTTGCAAGCTGGAGCAATTTTCTCTCTTCTTTTGAGTAAGTATTTATTAATTAATATATAACTTGAAACAATTATAAACAAGAATTATTCAATTAATATACTCTATTTTATAATTTTCCAAGAAGAAAAACAGAAATTTTAGGCACATTTGAAATATTAAAAAATTCTGAATTGGCCGTTCTTTTCTATGCTTTCCTTTCCTTTAAGGGAACAATATGCGCTTACAAAAAATCAAGGTTTATCACAAAAGATATTGTTTTGGCTGTTGCATTTAATAATAACCCAAAATAATGGCAATTACAATTACTTACAAAACAACACTCACGTATTATTAGAGATGCCTACGAACTTACCGAAACCAAAATATATGGCTATGATGCCATAGGCTTTGCTTTTCGGACATTTTTTCCTCTTTAAAGCCTAAAGCTACACTTCGCTTTTCATTGGTCACCACTATTTCTTCTTCAGTTTGCTCAAACCTCTGTGGCAAAAATATTTATTTTTTTTTTCAACTCTACCAAAATCAATGCACCAAATCTCTTGTTGTGTGGTTGGCGGATTTTCAACTCTTCTTTGTTTTTGGTATATCCAACAAACTTGGCATTGATTTTTTATCCATTTTTAGACGGTTGTTCACTTATACACGACTAGTGTGAGAAACTAAAATACTTATATTTAAACAAGATATTTAAGTTCTTTTATACTTCACCAATGTCAGGTAATTACATTTTTCCCATGTATATTCAAACTTGGTGAATTATACTAGATACCGTCTTCTTCTTCTTCTTCTCGTAGCGTCACAACCCTTCGCTGCATCTACGACTCGTCTCCACCTATCCCTGTCCAACACAACCTCCTTTCAGTCCCGTACTCCCAAGACTTTTACATCCTCTCCGATATTGTCTCTCCATCTGAACCTTGGTCTTCCTAAAGGTCTCTTTCCCACTGGGTTTTCCTCCTTGATAAGACGTTCATTCGGCGATCTATGTACGTGTCCGGCCCATCTGAGCTTATGTGCTTTTATTTCGTTTACTAAACTCGGTCTTTTGTACATGCTCTTGAGCTCCTCATTCGTTCTTATTCGATATTGACCCGTTCTCTCATCTACTGTTGGCCCCAAGATTTTCGCAACATCTTTCGATCAAAGCTTCTTAGCACTAGTTCGTTCTGCTTCGTCATTGTTCATGTTTCCGAACTGTACATAATAATTGGCTTGATTACTGCCGAATATATCCGTAGTTTAGAGTTCCTAGATATCAGTCGGGACCTAAACATGGCTTGCAAGGCGAAAAAACAATTATTGTCCTTTTGTATTCTTGCTTTTATTTCGCTACTGATATCGTTATCCGAGGTTATAACTCCTCCTAAGTACTGAAATTGGTTAAGGCATTCGAAATTGTAGGTGTCCATGGTTATGTTTTGTCCTATTCTGTCCCTTCCTGCTCTCCGTCTGACATGCATATATTTGGTCTTCTCCTCGTTGATCGTACCTTCTTGGTCTCCTCCTCTATGTTCATGAACATTTTTTTGTTTCAATCGTACTGCTTCCTACCGTGTCAATGTCGTCGGCATATGCCAAGATCATTTCTGGGCCCTTATTTGTAAATATTTCCGGACCACCAGTCGTTTATTTGATAGCCATGTCCAGCTAGTGCTGGCCGTTAAAGAGCAATGGTGTTTTAGGCCATTGTTGATGGAGAATGTTTCAGTGTTGCTCTTTCATATCCTAACTTTGCCTTTAGAGCTTTCTACGTATATCTTGGTTAACTTTATGATCTTTTCTGGTACCCCTATGCCTTCCAATGCTTGCCAGATACTTTCCCTGGTGATGATATCGTATACCTGGCGGAAATCTACAAACAGTTGGTGGACCTCTCTGTTAAACTCCCAGCTTTTCTCTAGGAGCTGTTGATCTGTTGTTGATCTCTTGAGTCGGAACCCGCATTGGTAGTCCCCTAAGTTGTCTTCTGCATATGGGTACATTTGATAGCACCTTGCATGTTATATTTACCAGGGTTATTCCCCTATTATTTTTACAGGCCAGCCGTTCTCCTTACTTTTGAATGGAGATTATGACACCCTCATTCCACTGCTTTGGTAGGGTTTCCATTATTCATATGTTTTTCAGTAGCTCTAGCATGACAGTATATAGAAGTTCTCCTCCATATTTTATGCACTCCGCCGTTATGGAGTCCTCACCCGGGGCCCTGTTATTCTTTAATTGGTTTATTGCCCTTTTAATCTCGTCTAGCGTGGGTTCTGGTACATACTCCTCCGCTCTTTGATATACCTTCTCTGTGTTCCTAGTTACTGCATCTATGTTTAACAGGTTTACGAAGAATTGTTTCCATGCTTGCATTACTTATTTTATGTCTATACTAGATACCACTAAATGTAAAGCGAATATCAAAACATCCGGCTGTTATGTCATAAACAATATCATTTTTGAAGATAGAAAGCCATACAGTAAGTTTGTATCGTCCAATGAATATCAATATTAGCTACAAATTGAATTTTGTTTTTTTAAAGTTACCTCTGTAATAAACATTAACCAAGCCTGCACCTTATCGGGTTAGATACATCGTCTATATAATACTCAATATGCACTTCTCAAAAAAATTAGAGGAACACTTCTTTGTATCTCTTCAACTTTTATTATGTGATATTTAAATTCCTAAAGCCATACATGTTATTCTAATAAATTAATAAATTTAAGCATCAATAAACCATTTCTCTTTAAGGTATGATTAACAATTTAAAAACAATACGAAAAACAAAGTGGCCATAGATGCATTTTCCGTGCAAAACATTTTGACTTTGTGTGAGGATCAATATCTCGTGTGTCCTCCACTAGAATGGATAACTTCATAACACCCCCTTGACATGCTTCTGATGATTCTTCGAAGAGTTTCTTGAAGTATACTTTCCCATTCTTCGATTAAGGCTTCTTCTAGCTGCTGGAGAATTTGGGGTGCATTCGGACGCATCCGAATGCGCCTGTCCAACATATCCCAAACGTGTTCGATTGGATTTAAATCTGGACTAATCGCACGACAATCCATAATTTGAATACCTTGTTCATGTAGGAAGTTTATGATATGTGCTTTCGCATTATCTTGCATCAGGATAAAATTTAGATCTACACCATAAGCTAGAGGTACAACATGTTCTTCTAGCACATTATCGATTTAACATTGAGCGTTTAGACTTCCATGAGTTACCACAAGGTCGGTTTTTCCTTCAAGACTTATCCTACCCTAAACCATTACCGACCCGACACCAAATCTTTGAACTTCTCATACTGCAGAAGCAGAATGCCGTTCGGCGGGATGTCTGTAGGCACGTGCTTGATCATCACAACGGTTCGAAATCTTGACTCGTCCGTGAAGAGCACTTTTAACAAAATTTAAATTTCATATTTTGTGATGCCGTGTCAGAATGGGTTTTCGCACAGGTCTTCTGGGTCTCAAGTTAGCTTCTCTTACTCTTAATTGCTTTCTAACCGTCTGGTCGGAAACATCTAGTCCATGAGTCGCCGTGAGAGCACTTTGAAAATCATTTGCTATTAGTATACGATTACGCAATGATGAAAGAACTAAAAACGATCTCGATTTTGTGTGGTTTTCCTTTTACGACAATGCCCGATTTGTACTGTACTGACTAGTTTCCCTATAATGATCCCATAAACGTTTAATAACAGAAAGAACGTGATTAAACATTCTCGCAACTTGCCGAATACGGAACCCATTTTCAATCAAAGAAACAGCACGAGCAACTTCTACTTTACTAAGATGCAGCATTTCATTTTTGTTAATGTCTGGTTGAGATCTAATTGACTTTTGCAACAATATGTTGCTGTTACCATGCCTACTATAGCTCGAAAATAAGCATAGGTAATTTTATCGCCACTTTGTTTTTCGTATTGTTTTTAAATTGTTAATCATACCTTAAAGATAAATGGTTTCTTGATTTTTAAATTTAATAATTTATTAGGATAACATGTGTGGCTTTAATAATTTAAATGTCTCATATGTATATCACTTGGGGGATTAAATTTGCATCAGATAGCACTTTAAAATGATATAGCCTAAGTACCTGAATATTGCCAGATGACGCCTTACTGCGCATTTATAGCAATGAGGATGGTTTACGTCAGGCGAAACCCTTAAAGTAATATGGATGGTTTACATCAGGCGAAACCCTTAAAATAATATGGCCCAAATGGATGAATGTTGATATAATATATCAACAAAACCGGGAATTTATGGTATTGCGGATTCGCGCCGCTAGTTATAGCCTAGCTTACGTGGGCGGATATATAACCCATATAATGAATCCTGATCTGTCAGATGTGCAGTACTACATGGCTTATAAAGTTGCGCGAGGAAATACGATGTATTTGGTTGCGCGCGCAGAATTGACCAAAGTTGCTTAAGAGGGTTCATCGCCATATCACCCTATGAACTACTAACAATCACTGAAGACGAAAGTTTCTCCAACAATAAGATTTGAATGGTTATCACAGTATTTAAACATATGCGGGAAATAAATATATGAATAAATCTCTTTTGAGAATACTAAATAAATATTACATAATATTATCTATGTAAATACCTAAATAAACAGTAAAATAGTCGATGTAATCAATCTTAATGTTAACTCGATGGTTTGGATTCTATCTAGAAAGTTTAAGCAAAAAGACTCGATCGATCCAATGTCGGGAAAATCATTTTTTGAGCATTAATCACACAAATTTAGCAGCTTTTCAATCGGACGGACTGCAATAGTCTGACTGCTGAAGCAGCGATATTCTTTATAACCGTTAGTTCCATATTTTTTTTGATAATTAATTTCCCTAGCCTGTAAGTAGCGTAAGTAGTGTGTGCATACAAAATAAATATTTGGAAGAAACTAATATTGCATCTATTATCAGGAAGGTCATCCTCCAAAGTTTCATTTATTCACAAATGATCAGGTTAAAGTCAGTAAAGGGCCATATTATTATTATTAGAAAGTTATTATTAAATTTAGGTTTATAGCTTTCGAGTGATGTCAATATTCGGTAAAAGTTATATTATGAGTGTATTACTTAAATTATGAAGAGATATGATATTTATTACTTAACAAAATCGAACTTCATCTAAATACGTCAGGACGTCAATGGACCGAAGGATTTTCTTCATTATCATGAAATATTTATCCATGCACAACAATCAGGCTCTTTAGCCTATAAAATCAAAATAATATATTCCTTACCTGCATTAAATTAAAACACATCGCGATCAGAGCCATTCCAAGCATAAGATACATCGAACAAAATACAAATTTGAGCTCCAGTATTTCTTCGATCTTCCCTTGGCCGTAGATCTTATCACCTGGGACAAAGTCCCCAAAACCAATGGTACTAAGGGAAATGAAACAAAAGTACGAGGCATCGAGAAACGACCATCCAGAATCATATTCCCACTGGCAAAATAGAATAGCTCCGCCACATATATACCTGCAACGAAAAAGTATTAATATTAAAGCGAAATTAAAGAAAGTTCTTCAAATGACTAAAGTTTTATGATAAATAGTATAATATAGTTGTAATTTTCAAGGATTAACATTTTCCAGATGTGTCTTACTTATTTCGACAGCTAAAAAAGCAATGTTTCATTAGATCCAGAAGCTCCAGGCATTAAAATTGTAAAAATTCACGATAAAAACTTAGAATTTACATTATTGGCAACTCCGAATTCACAGCAACAACCCGTAATTCAAAAATGCAATGGGGAATTAACCATTGCAGCTCGAAATTAAAATTTAAAAATGATTGTGGATTTTCTACGCCATTGCCTAATTTTTACTAAATTTCTGATATGTGCTTCGTGATTCTTGTTTACACTCGGCGTGTTCGTTGATCGTTTTATTAACTCCTACACGTTAAGGCTTAGTTTTCTGCACTATTTGTCCAGAATGCTTTATGCTATTATGAGGCTATCAAAAATCTTTTTCTTAAGACCCTATATGAAAATAAGGAAAAATCACCTAGAAAATGACTAATATCACAAGTGTGCTAAAAAATTTTAAAAAATTTCGACACACGTAATAGCAAAAATAGTGTGCGTAGTAGGTATGTTTTCAACCTCGGAGGATTTTCGCACTCAGCTAACGCCTAGTGCTAAATAACCTCCTAGTTCGAAAACTGGTTCTTTGAACATTCGTTATGTAATATACTATTATTCTAGGTCTGTTCTGTATAGTAGCATAATCCAATGAAGTAGATATGTTCTATATTGTTGTGGTGAATTGATCTTCTTAAATAAACCGTTTACCTTTCAAACGACTCCAATCTTAAATAGAACAGCAGAGAACTTAATAAATAATATGTATTCGGTCCTATATCCAGGGTGTATATTGGTACAAGTACCAATTAAGTGACCGTTACGAAGCTAAAAAGACTTAATGCTTCTAAGATAAATGCACCACCGTGTCAAAAGCGAAAAACGAAAATGATTAGTAATACAATAAAGACGTTTTGAATAATGAGCAGTAAAAAGCTAATGCAGTTTGTCAAGTTTTGAATTTAGCTGGAACTCCTACACTTTAAGGCTTAGTTTCCTGCACTATTTGTCCAGTGCAGTTTAGGCTATCAAAAATATTTTTCTTACGACCCTGTATAAAAGGAAGAAAAAAATCACAGTTAGCCTAGCCATAAAATGACTAATCACGTTGTTACAGTTTTTTTTGTGAGTGATTTAAACCTTCACATTTACTATTTCTAATGTCCGGAATAGCGGGACAATAGCCACACACCTTTCAATTTCATTACTGCCAATAATCGCTTAATCGAGCAGGTATCGTTGCACGGTCCTACTCTGAACCGCTTTTCTATGGTTTCGCCTGACGCCAAAGAACAATTGATGTCCGTAGCTCGATTCAGGTGGGCTGCGCGATATCATTTTAGCCCAATATCTATGGTGCGGGTGCCAGAGTCAATTGTCATTTATGGAAATTGACTTTCACTTTCAAGTTAGGATTTAAAAAAAATTACGGCATGAAATAGGAAGTTGCTTTTTTTGTGTACAGTGAATATTATAAATAGAAGAGACAACATGAACACGGGGTCTTTTCTTTGTGCAAGATCACAAACGATATGAGGCCGCCTGAGTGACTGAATAACATTTATATATAATATATATAGTGTGCGACCAGTTAATGGGATAAATTGGCACCAGGGAAAAATTCAACCTGGATCTGGTTTGGTTTTTTTGGGAAATCTGGACAGGATAACCTTAAGGGGGATATAAGGCTTTTCACATGCCCACGTGGCGAACGGGCAATGTAAGTTCAGCACAAAAGATAACCACGTTTCTTGGAGCCCTTCATTGTTGAGAACGTAAATACTTTGGTTCTTATATTTGTAATTTGTACTGAGCAACACTATCAATAATCTTGTTACTATTTTAAACTACCTATAAGAAAATAAGCTCAATTCCATTTAGAACAGTGTTCTGTTCAACGTCAGTTTTGAAAGGCCATGCTGAATATTCTTACAGGTTTATTTTTATTACTTTAGTGACTCCCTTATGTCTCGGAAGACTACTGATGTTTCGTTTTTCAAGAATTACTCTGTATAGCTTACTTTTCTTAACATTTTGCTCGAACATGATGAAACGAACTTGGTTCTCAGGGTTCTTGGGAACTCAAAGACATATTTGACCTTTCTTGTCAGTACTTTATTAAAGGCCAAGTTATGCTTTTAATTTTGATCGGCCCATTGTATATATAGTTTTAATAATTATTTAGATTTGTTATTTTAAGTCAGCATACTGTGTATGCTGTGTTAAATCAGAAGAGTTTTTAGTCTTTTAGAATAATGGAGCTGTAAATTAGCAATTTAATTGTAACTTTTGTGACTGATCAGCTTCGTGTAACTTGAAACTAACTGTTTCAAGTTACTAATTAGTGTGTTTCGATTTTGTAGGGTTCAATTTACGGGCTGTTTCTAAGCCAAGCTATTACTGTGAGGCAGCCAGTGTAGCAGACTACTCCTCAGGCTAATCTAGACTCTTGGGGTCGTGTGACCAACTAAGGGTATATGTGAGTCTGCTCAACTGAACAGCAACACTACAGAACACCTAACAATAAAGCTAAGTTTAGGTTAAGTTAGGTTTAAGTCTTTCCTTTCTTTCTTCCTCTTTTCTCTTGCTTTACCTTCCTTTCTTCTAAATGAAATAATAAACGGTAGAGCCGATTTGATTATATTAATTCTTTTATTTTGAGACCCACTTGAATTGACTTACTTGTAGTGTTCGAGGCAATCTTTTATTTCCAATTTCTTTTAGGTAAATGAAATCCCGTGGCGCTCAATAATTAGTTAATTTTGTTACCTCAGTTGCAATCAAGGGTACGTTTTCTTATTATTAACCGAGAACACTTCAGGTCAGTCACCTCTTTGACTTTCAGCAACGAGCCTATACCACTGGACCTACCCCTAAGTAGCTAAGCCAAGCTATTGTGCCTATGGTTGTTTCTTTGTAAAAAGTGACAACATCTGGAAATGGTAATAACGCATAAAACTTAACCATTGAATCAGTCTATAGGGCTGTCAGTTCTATTCAACAGTCAAAATCATTCAGTCTTATTTATTTAGATTCATTTAGGTTCTGTCTAACATAAAAGTATATTTACTTTGTTAAACAATAATAGTAAAAGATGCGCTTTCTTTTAATGTAACTCTGTCATAACATAGGCTTAACGCAATAAAACATGACAATATAACGAAAGTAATACTAAAAACATAACACCGTGTGCTAAAAACATTTTCCACACACGTGATGAAAATTAACTTCAACAGGACTCTGGCAGGAACGTCAAACTGGTGAGAGCAGTTTGATTACGGGGAGTGACGCCCCCGTCATTTCGAGATGCGACGGGATGTGGCCCATCAAATCATATTCTCTCTCTCCTCCCCCAGGCTGGAGAACACTGAAGTACAAAGTCTGGAGCTGATCAATGACAGCTTGAGACAAAAGGGGCTGCATTGTAGCAGGCAGGAGCGTCAAACTGGTGAGAGCAGTTTGATTACGGGGAGTGACTCCCTCGCCATTTCGAGTTTGCCACGGGATGTGGCCTATCAAATCCCATCGTCCTCCTCCAGGCTGGACAACACCAAAGTACAAAGTCTGGAGCTGATCACTGGGGAGTGACCCAACAAAGCCCATTCTTACTCTTGTCAGGCCAGGGACTACCAAAGCAATGAGTCTGAGGCCGTAGCTTCCAGTGGAAGTGCCCCCAGATGGTAGATGCATACGCCTATTCGCATCGTCCGGTGAAAGACGACCCCATCAGAACTGGGAAGTGTCAAGTGGTTTTTCCGAATCACGTTCCGCTTCCGCGCTGGTGGTTCCGGGTTCCACAGTAGGAATATATGGACATGATGGTGCTTCCAGGATCAAAATATTCCGGAAGTAAACTCCCCGGCCATTCGGATCTCCGAGCGCTGGGTGGCCCTGGAGGCCCTTCATTTCGCATTTCATAGACGGCAAAGATACCAAACCAATTTAGAATAAATTTCTGCAACATAAAAGGCCTAGATACAAACATAAATTCGGTACAACAACACCTACAAGCAAATAAACCACACATACTAGCCCTTACAGAAACAGAAGTATGTTCTACAACAACAATAGTAAATTATCCCATCCTAGTTACGACTTACACACCCGATTTAGACATAAGTTCGGAATATGCATTTTTGTCCGAAGCGACCTTTCATGTCACCGCGAGGAAACACTGGGACCGAACAACCTTGACGTTATGTGGCTCAAGTTCACCGCCAAGGAAGTAACCAAGTTTATATGCTGTCTCTATCGCCCTCCGAGAGATAGAGCCTACCAAAGCTTTTTTACAACACTAGCTACCACTTTTGACTCAATACAGGTCGATCACCCCAATTCAGAAATAATCGTTCTGAGAGACTTCAATACTCACACCACCAACTGGTTCAAACATCACAACAAGACCGACAACGAAGGTAGAGAAGCTGAAGCATTTGTCATCAGCTGTGGGCGTACTCAACTTGTAGACGAACCAACTCGAATCTCAGAGAGGGGCGAATTCGCCGCGCTCCTGGATCTTTCGCTAACCACCAATCCTGACCAGTAACCAATTACAGCTGGTCCGCCATTAGGTACTTCCGATCACAAACTTATTACAAGGGTTTGTGAATTGCCACTTCCACAGAAGGATCCACCGTTGCCTCACAAAATCTTGCATTACAATTCTGCATACTGGGACGATCTAAGGGAGTTCTACCTAGACTTTCCTTGGCTCGACGTCTGCTTTGGCACTGAGGATCCGCCAGTCTGCTGCGAAGAGATTATCCAAGTAATGTCCTCAGGAATGGAAGCATACATCCCAAATTCCATCAAGTTACCATCAAAAGGAAAGCCCTGGTTCGACAGAAGATGCGAAAGAGCTGTAGGTAGGAAATAACAAGCCTACAAGTACTGGCAGCAAAATCAGACCGCTGAAAATCTCAACTATTTTGTCGAAGCGAGAAACGAATGCAAACGTGTGATCGACGAAACTAAGGACATATACAATCAAAGGATCAGGAATAAACTTTTGCAATGTCCCAGTGGCTCCAGGAATTTCTGGTCGGTAGCAAGGCAGTAGGTAATAACTTTACAAAAATGTCTCTCCCACCTTTGACGGACAAACGTGGCATCACGGCGACTACAGTCAAGGAAAAAGCAAACATGCTCGCCAAAATGTTTTAATCGCACTCTACCTTAGGCGTCCCCCAAGGCAGTGCTCTCCCCACCATTACGAACATCAATACTACCATGGCAGGAGTCAAGTTTCATCACCGGATATTCGTAAAATCCTTAAAGAACTAGATTCGCAAAAGGCATCAGGATAGGGCGGAATACCTTCCATCGTGTTAAATAACTACGCAACGAACTAACACCCGTTTTTTCAAGGCTGTTTGAAGTGAAAACTTCTTTAAGCGCGTTATGCATTTTTTTGTGGAGGTTGAATAAGACCGAGCCGTCACGCGTCACGCTCGGATATGTAACGTAACTCTGGCATGGTCCCGTATAGGTAGAGGGCCGAAATTTTCATGGGATGTAGCCGGGGTAAAAAGAAGATCCTGGACAAAAACAGGACAGGAGATTTTGGGGGGGAAACGGTTTTTCGCCCGTATCTCTGCAACGAAGGCTCGGATCGTAATTCTGACAAACGATGACTCCGCTTGTTGAAGTTTTCACTTCTATCGTGTAGCACACAGAATTTTTTTTCTCTGTCTTACCGAAAAGGGATTTACCCATCTTCTGGAAGGTCGCTCGAGTGATACGGGTGAAAATTTTCTTATTTATAAAGGTTATTTTGGAGAGGAATATCGACTTGGTCGACCATCTCTATTGTCTTTTCCTCGATAAGTTCGTACCTGTCTAGGGTTTCTGACAGGTAGTATTTTGATTGACATATGAGGATTTTTAGTTGAATGTCAGCTGATAGTGATTGACGTCTTTACAGATTTGTTTCCGATATTTTGATCCAGTAGGAGGAGAGGAAACAGAAGAAAAACTGTTGTTATTGATTTTGGAAGGTTTTTGTAGAGAGAGGTAGTCCTCGAGGAGTGTCCGTATTTTGTACATGAAGTAGACTGGAAGGGCTCCAGAGGAAAGGTCAGTTGCGTGGGAATTAAGTCTTAGCAACCGCCGTAATGGCAATATAGACCGTTGTCCTTCTCAAGATACCCAGGAAGTTTTTGGTAAACCCCTAGTTATGGGTAAGTGATTTAAAGTTGTTCGAATGTAGAATTTCAAGTAGATATTTGGGGCCGAGTTTGGCATTTTTGTAAATTTTGTGTTATGTTGTTGTTTTGGTTTAATTTACGCTTTTAGGGTTTTTGAAGCTGGTTTTTGGAGCTAATTTTTGAAAATGGTTTTAGTAGCTGTATTCTACGGTGGAGTTCCGGTAGCGCTTTATTGCGGGGTTCTATGACTGTTTCCCTGTAGATCAGGAAGAGCCAATTTTACCCGGAATCTGGTTAACCAGCACTGTTTTGACATACAGAGAAGAATGATGGCTAAGTCTAGGATATAACCTCGGGAGTCTGACGCTGTTACACGAGATAAGTGTAATTTTATGTTTATATTACTACACTTGGACAGTACTATTGTGCCAGGAATATTTAATATTTTGCATAGACTTTTAAATTTTACACAGAATCTAGTACGTGATCATTTTTTAGAAAACGGTTGATTCATTTCTTTAGTAAGTAATAGCATACAGCATAATCTACTGAAGTATACATATTTAAACACCCTTTTGTGAAGTGTTGCTACGCTACCTTAGAAACATTACTTGCTTCTTACGGGTGCTAGATTTATGGACTATCTCTAGTACATTTTATATCCGTGGAAGTTAATCCATTTTATTATCTTTTACTTTAATTTTGGCTTTGACAATCGAACATATCATTGTTTCCTTTTTGAGGAGTACGTTCTCTTGTTGAAACTTCCAACTTGGGTTTTTGGAAAGGCTATACTAACCGAGTTAAATTAAGTTAGCATAGTCGATGTGATAAATTCGGTATTTCTATCACCGTCTAGGTTGCAGCAAAGCGTTTCGAAGAAGTGAACTTTCAAAATTTTATAACCTTTTATTTGACACCTTCAAATATTTTACATCAAACTGTCAAGGTTTACTAGGGGGTGTGTCTAGTCAGTCAGTAGACCGGGTCATTTCGAAATTTCACTACGGGGTAGCTGGCTAATTTCTATCCAGGGAAACTACTTAATAGGCTAGAGGAGCTTGCTATATTTTACTATTCAAAATAAAGTATTGTCCTCAAATGCTTGGTATTATTTAGGGTGTATGTGAGTATGTAGATTTTGAATGGTGACCAAGCAGATAGCATAGTCTACGACAGGTAAATGTTTACGTATTTCGACATTAGAATTTGAACTTAGTTTCTTTTTATTTCCAAGATTTTTTTCTGTGTCCGTTTAACATCGATAGGGCTTGCCAACAAAAGTAAACTTGGTGGCGTCTAACCCCGACATGGACTATTAATTTTATCTTAGAATCGATCGTAATAAATTGGCATCCAACGCCAAAAGTATTAGGATTAGAATAGCACATAATAGGAGTGCAACCTGTTCCAAAAAAGGCAAGAAAACCACGCCCTCAAACTATCGCCCAATTGCCTTGCTTCCAATAATCTTCAAAGTCATGGAACGTGTAGTCAATCAGCAACTACTCAAGTACCTCGAAAACAACAGAATAATGAGCGATAATCAATACGGCTTTCGCAAAGCGAGATCGACAGGAGATATATTGCCCTATGTCACTCATATATGGAGTAGAGAAATCGAAAACTACGGAGAGTCTCGAGCGATTGCGTTGGACATTTCGAAGGCATTAGACAGAATTGGGCATGACGGGCTGCTCAACAAACTGCTGTCCTTCGGACTGCCAGCCTCTCTCTGCAGCTCGCTTGCCAGTTTCCTTAAGAACCGATCTCTGCACGTTGCAGTTGATGGGCACATCTCAGACATATTCACAATTAACGCGGGCGTGCCTCAGGGCGCAATACTTTCACCAACTCCGTTCCTCATCTATATTAATGACCTGCTGACCGAAACGAATAATCCTGTTTACAGTTTTGCAGATGACATAGGGTACTGTCAATTGTCAATCCCAATTTAGATCGGAAAGACCTTTACCAGCGACTGAGACATATCACCGCAGACAGGAACAGATTACAGCAATTAATCAAGACCTGGAGAATGTTTAATCTTGGGGCGACAGAAATTTGGTCCATTTCAATGCAGCAAAGACACAAGCAGCCACGTTTACCAAAAGGGCCAATACGGCGGGCCCTGACATCATTATGGCATGATCGGCCATTCCTTCATCCTCGTTAATCGGACTGCTGGGTGTCTGGGTCAACAGCATTATGTTCTGGCATGACCACGTTGCTAACATCGCAAAATCATCCTCCCAGAAGCTTGGTGTGCTATTTCGCAACAAAAACTGTATACACCGCAGCAGTTGCTCTTGCTCTTCAAAGCGCAAATAAGGCCATACGTAACATATTGCTCACACATCTGGGACTGCACCAAAGCACATCCTGAGGCTGCTGGATTCCGGTCAGAAAAGAGCTGTGTGTCTCATCGGCGACCCGGAGTTGACCCGGAATCTGTATAGTCTGGAGCACCGCAGACATGTGGCCGAGATGTCCCTGTTTTACAGATACTTTCACGGCAGATGTTCCCAGGAATTGGCCCGCATCATCCTGCCCCTGGCAACGCCTGTCAGACAGTTACGACAGACGGCAAGAGCGCACCAGTTCGTCGCACAACTGGAAATACCTAGAAAATCGCTTTTGTCTGGCTGACTGCGTCACTGTGGAACTTACTCCCAGGAGATCTGTTTCTCCTAATTATAACCTGCAACTAGTCAAGAACCGTGTCAAACAATATCTTCGCGCACACACCGCTCTTCGAGTGCCATAGGATCTCCCTTTAGTGTGTGTGCCACTAACATAAAAATAAAGTAGAAGATCCAATCGTATTAAATGATACAAAATAAGCAGGAAAAGAATTGGGAGAACTTCAATTAGAAGTGTAAGAAATGGATGCCTTTGCGTTAGAAATGTATGAAAACTTTCTTATGTTTGAAGCTTGTTCGCTGTTCTGTGCACTTACGGGAAATGACACTGAAGTCCAAGATATTCTGTTGTATCAGAACTATATGCAACATGCTTAATATTGTAAAAAGGGTGTACGAGTGTGCAGCGAGTTTCGAAAACACAAAGACAGAGTAAAGCTTGTATTAGAGCTTGAAATGTTAAAATTATATTATAATCATATGTGTGTATATTAGGAAGTTTATAAATGTATGAAGTAAAATGCATTTAATAAAACAAAGGTAAATAATATATTTTTAATTAATTCATAAAAAGTTATTATGCATATAAAATGCATTCGAAAGCGCACACTTAGATGGTGACTTTGAATGATGAAAACATTTTGGTATTGAAGAAATTAAAATTGGTTGGTCATCAAATTCAATTACTAATTTGCTGGAATATTTTCTAAGATAATCTGCGTTTTCGTTTCATTTTGCTATACAAAAAAGGGATCGGAACAACATAGGAACTTATTGACCAATCAACTTGCTATTGCATGTATGCAAGCTGTTAATAAAAATAATAACAAATCGGATGACTTAGAAAATGGATCCATAACATTTAGTTACTATTGACTATTGACCACTTGCCTGCACTTACCAGAAAACTTTTGATTGCGTCGAAACTTTGCAAGAACCAACTCTAGATATTCAAGCCTCATTAAATAGATATACAAACCAAATAGCAGTAGATGAGCATTTGAAGTTCGATAGCATCTAGATCAAAAGCGCAATACGACAGACATTCAGAATTTTGCCGAAGGTTTTCACGCTAGCCCTGGGAGAAGCCTTAACAAACTTGGACCCGCAGTATCACAAGATCAATATTGATGGATGCCTCAACCGCTTAAGATTTGTTGATGATATTGTTAAGACCAAAGACCATGCATCAAGAACTTCATTATACATCAATACAAATTGGGCTTGAAATAAACCGGGCAAAAACAGAAGGTATGAGTTCAGAAGGAATATAGATAACGGATACTAAATAATCAACAAACTGGAAACTTTTCTGAATACATTTACATCGGTCATGACAATCAGCATGCTAAAAAGAACCAAACGTCTATGATTTCAAGAAAGAATGGCGTTCCACTGGGCGGCTTTTGGTAAACTATTCTGAAATCCTAAGAGTTGTCCAAAAACTATCGAAGAAATAGATTTGTCATGCATATCGGTATTCACTAGCGTGCGTGAGATAATGCCATTTGTTTCCAGATTGCATACAACTCACAAAGCGAGGGTTGAAAATTACTTTGAGAGAAAGAATTCGAACTAAGAAGATTCAGGCAAGAATTGTATGTACTGAAAAGATAGGATACGAATTAAGTAGCGATAGGCTCGCAAGGTCGCAGAGAGAAATTGCATCCAAATTACTGCAAATAGAATAGAAAAGTGTGGAACACTCCAATATACAGCGGTGGATTAATGTTAGTTGAGAAGATTCTTCTCAGCTACCATTCATTGCCACGACTTAGCCTCACTTCTAATGAAAATAACTAATCTGCTCCTTAAAAGTTAGGGATATTAAAATTAGTAACTCGTTTTTAAGTTGTAATAATTTATTAATAATTTAACGCATTTTGCAGTACGAGACATCACCCTACTTGTACATGGTGTTTGAAAAACGTTCTTGGAGAGGCCTTTGTCAATTATACAGAGCGGGAGAGAAAGTGATGCAAAAAATTTAAAGAATATAGAGCTGTACCATGTGTGACAAGAAGTGTGGAGACAAGTTTTGGATTATTTATAATACTCCCTTTCAATTCACGATAGGAACCCATATTTTTATTGGTAACAAAATGGTAATCAATTATTGGAAATTTTGTATTTTGTGTTTTGATGACACTCGTGAAGCTACTCCTACGATACATTTCACATTCTACCCAAGCCAAAAACATACAAAAACATAAATTTTAAATAAATAAAACTAAGTTTACGGTATACAGTGGTATAGAAAAGTTAAACCTAAAAACAAATAATGTTTAAAGTGCAAAAAAAAAATTATTAAATAATAGGTGGTAAAGCCCCCGAAGCATCGATTACGGCCTGACATCTCCATGGTGTCAGTTAAATGATTGATCAATGGAATAGCATTCCACAATTCTGGTAGAACTATTCTTAAATCGTCAAACGTAACACTGCACGTGTTCGTCTAACTTTCATTGGATCATATCCCACGCATATTCAAATCAGTTCAGGTCTGGCGATAGAGGTGGCAATGCAAGGTGAGGTATACCATTTTCTTCCAGGTTATTTAAGACAATAGCAGTTCTATGTCATCTAGAAATAAAAACCCATCCCCTATAGCAGCGTAAAAAATTGGCACGATGTTGTTTATGATTTGCTCTATGTACTGCTCGCCATATTTCCTTCACATATGTAAAGATCGGTACGGCCGTCAAAACATATGCCTCCATAAACCATTATTGATCCTCGACAATAGGGATACACTTTTTGTACTGTAAGCCTATTACGTGGTATCGACTGTCTGAAAATCTCTCATACCTAGACTCATCAGTAAAAAGGACCGTCCTCCATTCGTTACTCCAATAGATGTGCTCCCTAGCCCACTCCAATCGTTGCTACATTAGCGGAGTAAGAAGGATTCGGCGCAGAAGACGTCTTGATTTTAAATTTATTTCACCTAACCTTCTTCTTATAGTGGCGATGGATAGGGCGTTTCCTGTCGCGTTGAAAAAATCTCGTGAAAAATATCTGCAGGTGAACAATGGCTGTCTCCTCGCGCTTAATGTAATTAGCCGATCTTCTCTTGGATTTGTTTTTTTGGGGCGACCTCTTCTTCGGCGTTCAACTACTGTGCCAGTTTCATTAAAACGACTGTTAAGTCTACTAATGACACTTTGTAAAACGTTGAACATATATGCGACATGTTCTTGAGAACGACCACTTTGAAGCATGCAGACTGCCCGACTGGCTTGTTCAACACTGTTACGGTATTTTAAACAATTCCGTAACATCAGGTTGTTCCGAGTTGGCTTGTATTTGTTTTTGGTTTGAAATAATAACTTTTCATCTTCAACCTATTTTGAATTACTGTCTGAACCGAGCTGGTAGCAACAGTGTGCAAAATTCCGCATTAAATAGTACGAAAATATTAATAAATACTGAATTCTTATGTTGCCCATCAAGTTCATTTAAAACTAATTTTTGTCTTTTAAATATATCAGTCGATAATTATCTAGTTAATATAAAATGAAAATTAATATTATGAGTTGAATCTACATAAATACAGCAGTAGAATATATTATTTAAAATTGTTAAATAATTTCAAATATGCAGCTCATATTTTATGCTTAAAGATCGGTCGCTTGGTATGGAGGAAAAAGGTGAGAAACATTTGTGACGACTGCGCGTCGGTGCAAAATGTGATTCTGTCCTACCTGGACATGAATTTTAGATCTATCTTGTGCCGACGACCAAATCGAGAGGTTGAGAAGGTAGGATCGCAATTTTCTTTATTTCTTGCGTAATCTGATTTTTATTCCAAGTTTTCTATATTGAAAAGTCTGTAGGCAGAATGAAGTTGCTAAGCTTGTGTATCTCTGATATCTGGCTACTATCGTTTCACATACCACGTTGTCTTTTGCCGTAGGTATATTTTTGCCTGTAGGGCATGTGTGATAGTGGGTTTTTGGAGCTTAAGGCTCTTGGATAAGGAAAAAAAAGACTTAATCCTACAAAAGCAGGGTTATTGAATTTCGGATTTAGTTTAGCAACCCAACTTAAGAATCGATCAAATTGGCCTATAGGGTTCACATTTAGGTTCTAGTTAGAGGTAGCATTTTTATAAATTAATAACCAAAACTGTCTATAGTGTGGGAGACTCAGTCTAATTTTCTCTGGTATCGTTATCGGGTGTTATGTGTCAAATAGGGAGTCAGAGTTAAGCTTAGTTAGTTATCATTCGGCCTATATAAGCATTTTATCGTCACTTCGTTATTTAAATAGCACCTTCTCAAGCCCTTCTCGATCGTGGTGGGTACAAGATCATAATTGTTTGTTTGTTTTGTTTCTCCATTTCTATTTAAAGGACTCCGCACACTTTTAATGGGATTTTAAAGAATTAAGAAATTTGAGGAAATTTTAGTATGTTATAGTTCTTGGCCTCCTGATGAAATGTCCCATAAGCCCAAAACGATCCTATGACTGGTTTCCGAGATACAGTGGCGGGTAGGGGTTCCTTGGAAAACACAAGTAAATTAATTTTTATCTTAAGTGGCTGTGTTAGATGTCACACGATAATTTGTATGTACAGGGGGTACTAAAACGGGATTTTAGTGCATTTTGCCGAAGGTTCCAAACCCCAACATTGTACAGGGTGGCTCGAATTCGTGTCTATGTATGGCGAACTCGAAAACCGTAAGAGATACAGTGTCGGTCAAATTAAGGCAAAATTGCGCATTTAAGTGCCTAACAATATGCCGTTTAGAAAGTTTTAAAATTCCGAGTATTTACGGAGATATCCGGAAAAAACCGAAATTTTGAAAAATCGTTTTATTTTTTTCCTGGGCTTATTTAAAAACGGATTTCAAATCTAATTGCACTTTTGCATTGCCACTTTTTCCGCTCTATCCAATGATGATATCCAGTTTGAAATCCGACGTTTCGTCTTCAAGGGATCACCATCAACTTTCTTTTTTTAAATACGAACTTAAATTTTTTTTATCGTTTTTCAGATGGTATTGGCGTTATTAATATGAGTATGTGTTTTTTTTTTATTTTTTTATTATTTTTATTTTATATATTTTGCTTTGGCGTGATTTTAAATAATAAGGAAGGTACTTTTTAAATTTTCATATTCTATAAAAATATTTTATTTGTTTTTTGCATTAAGTGAAAAATTGGAGCCCGTATTAAAAATTAAAAATAGTAAAATTATTTTTTACGAGAATATGGCCTTGAACTACTCAAACAAGTTGCTTAGTGCATTTTATTTATACGCAAAATTCCAATAGGTGTTTTTCCATCAAAGTTCCTATAGTATCGCGTAGTATGATTATAAATTTTTGATGTTCTCTATTAAATAATTTTTTAATTGGTTAAAAGTTGGGAATATTTTATCTTTGCAGTAAGCAACTTGTTTGAGTAATAGTTCATGGCCATATTCTCGTAAGAAATAATTTTACTATTTTTTATTTTTAATACGCTCCAATTTTCCACTTAATACAAAAAACAAAATAAAATATTTTTATAGTATAAAAATTTTAAAAGTACCTACCTTAAATTATTTAAAATTGCGCCAAAGCAAAATATATAATTAAAAAAATAATAATAAAAATAAAAAAAATTAAAAAAAAAATTAAAAAATAAATAAAAACACACAGTCATATTAATAACGCCAATACCATCTGAAAAACGATAAAAAAAATTAAAGTTCGTATTTAAAAAAAGAAAGTTGATGATGATCCCTTGAAGACAAAACGTCTGATTTCAAACTGGATACCATCATTACATAGAGCGGAAAAAGTGGCAATGCAAAAGTGCAATTCAATTTGAAATCCGTTTTTAAATAAGCCCAGGAAAAAAATAAAACGAATTTTCAAAATTTCGGTTTTTTCCGGATATCTCCGGAAATACTCGCAATTTTAAAACTTTCTAAACGGCATATTGCTAGGCACCTAAATGCGCAATTTTGCCTTAATTTGACCGACACCGTATCTCTTACGGTTTTCGAGTTCCCCATACATAGACACGAATTCGAGCCACCCTGTACAGGGGGTACTCAAAAAGTATCAGTATTTTTATTTGTTTTTATACTTCCTAAAAACTGACAAAAGCCAGTCTTAGCTTGCGAAAACCATAAAACATATTTTTTTCTAATTAAGTAATTATTTATATACTAACAAAAAGTGGTAAATATGTTATTTAAAAATTGAACATTTTAAATAATTTCTGGTAAGATATTTTCTTCGAGATTTCCAACATCTTTGACACACTCTAGAACACTATTGCTTGGATATTTAACTATATCTTGATGTCGAGCATAACTTAAATATCAAATAACACTTGCAATGTGGCAGCACATACCTACCACTCGTGCTCCGGTTGCACAAGTGCAGTAGTACCCCTTTATTTCGTTGCGTGTATTGTTGTATTTAACAAATAGTTGATATTTTGTTGCATTTTTGTGTCTGGAAAAAATCCTGACTCTTATTAAATTATTTATGTTTAGCCCTGTATCTATTTGCATAAGATGACCCCTATGTTCTCCAATATTGTCCTGTATATATGAGGGTGACATCTTTAACTGAAACACTCCAAATGTAAGGTGTCATAAGTCTGCAAGATCTAATATGGGAAATTCCAATGGATAATTTTCTAGTTCCATATATCGATGCTTGCCAAAATGAGTTAATGCCATTTTCTGACTTTAAGATATCGTATCTTTTGATTGGAACAACATTTTTGAAAAAATAATTGAACAAAAGGGTTTTTTTTGAGGTTTTCAAAAAAGTAATATTATTGTGTCTCATATGAAGGCTAAAATTCCCAAAATAATAGCGTAACAACAGATACATTTTCAATAAGCGGACTGGAAAGGGAAGAACTTCATCGCATCTAGAGTTAAGCGAAGACAGCTCAGAAATCTATTCAGTTGGAACATCGTATCTCCACATACGATAATGTTACAGGCATAAAAATTGCATCGTTTTATCCTAAGTAGACTTAAGATGTTAATATTTTACCCTCAAGAAACAGTGTCTTAATCGTAATTTGACATACGATGTTGTTAATTCTTGATTTTCTATAGTGATCCGTTTGAAAAGCCTGTCAATACAAGTTACCATGTTAGGACGCCTGAGTTACGATTTTAATAGCTACGTTTATTTACTTTGAATAATCGTTTTTTGCATTTGGCTGAGTGAGGTGAAACTATGTTGATTTCCTCAAATTTGAGTGAATGCCTATTCAGCTGTGATAAGATATGAGTTCAAGAGGAAAATTTTTTGTCAAGCTTGCAAAAGGTATGTGATAAATCCGTAATTTCAAGCAATTTCAAGGTCTTACTTTTAATATACACTATTAAACCTGCAAAAAAATATGGGAATGCTGACATGACGATATGTGGATAAGAACTGTAATGCTCAAACTGGACAAAAATCAAATAGGAATTGGTAGTCCTGACAACAGAGGAGTTACTAGTAATGACCCTGAAGTGGTTAAAATCAGAAAAACTATAAGAGAATATATTGAAAGTCTACCCACTACCGAATTTCACTACATTCGGAAAGATTCAAAGCGACAGTACCTGCAAGTTGACATTCAATCCTTAGCCCAGATGTATAGACTGTACGTCGAATGGGCAGCGCAGAGGCAGGTACGAGTTGCGACATGCAGACAGTATTGTTACGTGTTTGAACATGAATACAATATAGGTTTTTTCTTGCCAAAAAAAGACCAATGCGAGGTTTGTGATACATACTTAATGGTGGATGAAACCAGAAGAAAAGAACTCGAAATTGAAAGGCAGAAAGATCAGAAAAATGAAGAAGCACTAAGGAAATTGAAAGAAAGCGACAAACAGCTTGCAAAGGAAGACAAATCATTCAACGTAGCCTTTTATGATCTACAGAAGATTCTCGTGACGCCAAACAAAGATGTCAGCATCTTTTACTACAGTTAAAATACAGCCCTTACAATTTAACACTGTTTGACATCGGTAACAACAAGGCCCATTGTTATGTATGGCATGAGACGATTGCTAAAAGAGGTACCAACGAAATTGGTAGCTTCGTCCTGGATTATATCAAGAATCGAAACAAACCGGCTTCAATAAATTTGTATTTTACACGGATAATTAAACCAGTAAAAACAGGAACCGATTTGTTTTTGCAAAGTATGTGCATACTGCAAAAAAATATAAGGTTGACATAACTCATCGTTTCTTGGAGAAGGGACATACCCAAAATGAAGGTGATAGTGTTCACGCCCTTATTGAACGACAGAAGAAAGGAAAAGTTGTGTATACGCCTGAGCAATGGATAATGCTTATTAAAATGGCGAAAGTCACTGATGAACCCTACCAGGTCATAGAATTTAATCAAGACTTGGTTACGACTCAAAGAAATTGGTAGACAGTAACAGAAACTGGAAGACAGACGAAGATGAAATCAAAGTACGATGGAGTGATATAAGAGAGATCCAGATATCTGAGAGTCATCCGCTGAAAATTGCAATAAAGTATGACTTTATAACCTAGAATGAGCAATGTTTGCTTGACTTAAATAATGCCAACTTGCGAGGTAAGAGAAAAATCACCATACATCCACCAGAGTTTGTTCAGGAATTGGAGTTAGCTTATAAGGAGCCAATCCCAATTTCAAAGAAAAAATGCGACCATCTCCAGTGTTTATGCAAAAATGGCGTTCCCGATATGTACCACTCATTCTACAGAAACCTTCCTTTTGGAGTCCGTGAGGAAGATGATGATGATGTCATGTAAAAGAAAATAAAAGTTTAATTTTTTTCCAATGTTCATGGTTGTGCCTATGTTTAGATAAGATAACAGCTTATCTGAAACCGGCGAATGGCTACATCGTATCTTTACATACGTTCTTTGTAACCTGAAAAGATGTAGATAGTTACATTGTATCTCTGCTACGACTTTACTATTTTTTCAAATAACCGACTATTACATCGTATCTTTTTTCCATTGAATATTTGAAGAAAATAGATATTTCATCATCAAAATATGTTCCAGACGATGTTCCTGATACACATTTATAGCCCCTACCCAAATGTCATCTTCAAATTACTGAAAGGTCGGCTGCAATTAAGGAAACATCCCGGAACTTTAAACTCGTTTTCTGAAAATTTTAAAATATCGAGTTACGATGTTCTTATTTGCGAGCGTCGATATGTTCCCGAAGAATCTAAAGTATGCCAGGGACATTTAAATGACCAAGACTTGCTTCTTTCTCCATTGCTAAATGGCCTAAAATCTATTGAAGAACCCATAATATTAAAAGGCAGAGAACTGAAACTTTTTATGGGCTCTTTAAGACAGCAAGCTGCTGACAACTCTAAAATGGAAAATGATGAAAATTTTACTGATCAGGATTTTAAGTCAATAACATCTTTGACCAGAGAACAATTTCGCGATCTTTATCATAGTTATTGCGTCGGCCCAGTTGTGGTATGTGAAAAGATTTGATATATTTCCAAAAAAGATTTAATTTGCTTTTTATCCAAAATTCGCCAAGGTCTGCCATTCGAATTTTTATGCGCAATTTGTCAATATTCTTCAAGGTAGGCTACCAGCTTAGTAATAACGAAAGCAGCAGAATGTTTAAAGCAACATTTTGGATCTTGGTTACGCCCATTTAACTCGCGACGAATATATTACACATCATATATCACCATTTTTGTTAACCAGTTATATAATTCTGAGCCCAACATTCCCAAGGCAATTGCCTATATTGATGCAACTTATTTAGAAATTCAAAAAAGCAAAAGCTTTAAAACTCTCAGAAAATCGTTTTCGTTTCATAAAAAATATCATCTTTTAAAGGCTGTTTTGAAAGTGGCTCCAGATGGATATATTTTGGCCGCGCATGGTCCCTATTTTTGTGACTCGTCAAACAATGATGCAAATATTTTAATCCACCAATATTAAGATGACCTCAACCAATTGAGAAATTATTTTTAGGAAAATGACATTTTTATTTTAGACAGAGGATACAGAGATTGTGTGGAATTTCTAAATGCTAACTGCTTCCATTTTTAAAACGAAGATCCCAACTTACAACAGCCGAGGCAAACCAAGCGAGACTTATAACTAAAACACGTTGGATTATAGAATCGAAAAACGGCCACATTAAGTCGGTATCAAAATTTTTAAGAGATGTCATACCAAATAAACACATTCCTCACGTCGCAGATTTTTTAAAAATTATTTGTGCATTGCTTAATAGGTATCATCCTTTAATCAACATGGCTGATGCTACTGTTGAACTAGCTAATGAAATGCGTCAAAAAGCGCAAGAGCCGAACCACCTACAACATTTTATTGAAGAAAATGCTTTAATTAAATTATGGCAGGAACTAGAAAATGATACATTGGAATTTCCCATATTAGATCTTGCAGACTTACGACACCTTACATTTGGAGTGTTTCAGTTAAAGATGTCACCCTGATTTAAATCATTTTGTTACGGGTACGTTGGAAACCGTTCATAAATTTTTTCAATTACGTATCTGTATGTGGAATCGCCATTAGCATAACATTGTATTAAATGTATTCTTCGCTCCGTTCTTAACATTATAAATGAAATACCATTAAAAGTTACCGACCTAATGATGATTTGCTTGACACTGTCACGCACACAACTTGTCAGTGAACGAAATTTGGTGAAACGCAAATTTTACACAAGAAACTTCTTTTTATCCAAAGTTGATGAAAATCGACATCTGAACAGATGGAATGATTTGAACCAAAATTCTTATGTAGTATTT